>RJWM01019038.1:0-39802 GCA_004363535.1 Dasyprocta punctata | reverse complement strand
GTTGGCAACAGGCACAGTGCATTGAAATTAAGCAACACTCATTCATCCAAGAAGACTTTGCTCTTCTTTTTCTTTTTTTCTTTTTGCTTTTTTCTTTTTTTTTGGTGGGGGGAGGGGAGGAATAAATGTACTGCTTTGTTTTTTTCCTGTTGCATATATTCTTTTTAATTATTCACAGACTTTAATGATGCTTTGAAGTTATTTTTTTTTCAATGTGAATGGGAGGGTTCTGTTTGGCTTTGGAAGCTTACTAGCTATCCCTGTGTGACCCAGAGATGTATTCCCTAGAGAATGCTTAAATAACTTGAATGCTTCTAAATTGGAGCAAGTGGGTGGATCTAGAACCAAACTGCATAGGAGAGAGGCTGGTAAAGTGCTGAAAGGTTATTGTCTGGACCTTTTGAAAAAACTGGAGTCAGTCTTGCATCCCTGTGTGCTCAGATCAGGCATCTTAGGGCAAGAGGTTTGCTGAACTAGCTTTTCAATTATAGCATACATTCTTTCCATTTCTTCTTCCTTTCCTATTAAAAATAATAATAAACATTTACTCTGTGCATCTCTAAGCAAGACCTCTTAATGTTTCTTTTCCCAGTTTCTGAGACTAATTCTCTAAAATGTTTTTGCTTTAGGGTGCTGGGGTTGGAGGATGTACAGCATGCTAAGCAAACCTACCACTGAGCTTCATTCCAGTTTTCTAAAATGTTTGTGTGGCTTTGCCTGAATTCAGTAGCTGTCAGAAAATGACTCAAGTGTTGCTTATCCCTAGTTCTCAAATTACAGTAATAAAGTTTTCAAATGAAAATCCTGCCATTGTTTTAGGATCTCTTCCCACCATCCCACTGTGGAATTCAAGCAAGAATTGGGACATTCGTCCAATAGTTCAAATTGAGGGGGAAAAAATACTATATTTCAAAATGAATCCCACTTTTTCCTTTAAAAACAGCTCATTGACCAAGACAGATTTCAAAATGTTTTTCTTAATGCCCCCATATGAAACACAGATTGAGGCTTTCAGGAAATTACAGGGGTCGAGAGCTGCTCACCGAGTTTTGCAGGTCTCCCAAAGCCTTGAGACTTCCCCTGGAGGCTAATTGCTGTTTACTGCCACCCAGAGACCTTAGTCCTTTTTCTTCTGTAACATTTTCCATCTTAAGAAGGGTCGTCCCATTCAGCCTGGGAGCATGTTGTCTGAGCGGCTGAATGGAATTACTACCAGTGGAAACTATGCTGCAAGAGGGGTGGATAAAGCAGCTGTGAAGCAAACCTCAGCTGTTTTTTCCATCCTCCCCAAGCAGAGTTAATTAGCATAGGGAAAATGACTAAGGTGTTGACGTCACCTCTTTCCAGTAGAAACTTACACTTTGTCCCTGTCTGCCTGCGAGCATGCAGGATTTGACTCAGGAATTTGCTGTCCAAACAGGATGCTCTGGAAGCTGCACTTTTTTTCCCAGGGGGCCGGCCCTCGGCGCTTTATAAGGACAGACTCCAGAAGGGACCCGCAGTCTCTTGGAAAGAAAGAGACCTCGCTTGGGGCTTGGCGGCGGCGCAGGGTCTCTAGAGCTTCCCCTGTAAGAAAGCAGGATGCATTTTAGAAACTTTAACTACAGCTTTAGCTCCCTGATTGCCTGTGTGGCAAACAGTGACATCTTCAGCGAAAGTGAAACCAGGGTAAGGCTTCTCCTGTAACGTGGTTTTTGAGAGTTTTCAAAGCATTACGCTAACTGGGAACTGTTAACTGAAATACATGCGGGTGTGTGGCTCTCTTGCGGGGTTAGAGGTTTTGAAATAAATCCAAAGTATTTGGAGCTTTGAAAATCAAAAACTGTTGCCGGAGGAATTAACTGCTGAGGAATTTTTAAAGATCTCAATATTTGAAAACATTCAGGTTCCCGGACTAACTGACTAGTAAGGCAGGTCTGGGAGTTTTGTGTTTCTCGTTCTGTGAATGTCGTAAGGAAACTCTTCAGAGGAGGGCTTCTTCTGACAGTGGATGGAACCTTTTACAGCTATGGTTGAAAATAATTTGACTTTGTTTGTGTTTGTAGTAATTACAAGAGTCTACCTCTAGCTTCGCAGTTTCTCTGGCTAGAGAATATACAGCTGTTGCAAAAAATAAAACCGGATAATTAATTGAAGTATGCGATAGATATGGCTCCTGGATAGAGAATCTTAAGTACTTAGCATGATTAGTAATTTTCATCACTATGCCTTTCTTCTCTTGTTTGAAATGTAAGATAGGTTTCATCAGCAGCTACCCAGCTACCTAACTGATCTTTACTATTGTGTGTGAATGAGTAGTATATATGTTCTGTTCATGGCGTGGAATTTATGTTCTATGCTTTCTATTCAAAGCCATAGGGTTTGAGTGAAGATTTCTTTTTTTTTTTTAATTAAAATGAACTCCATAATTGTGTATGAAGCTTATGAGTTGGGAACATGATTTCTGAACTGGATTGTAGATGACATTCTATGCAAGAACATGCTACGAATCAGTGTGCCTCTGTGAGCCTTCTGTGAGTTAAATCATTATTTTAAGTAAGTAGTGATGCCATGAAACTACCATAATAGCTATATCCGTTATTAGAACAAATAAGATATTTTTATAAGACAGTGATAGAGTAGTAATCCAGACTTAGCAGATACTGAGTTCTCTGTTGTTACACACCCTGACTTGTAGTCTAAAAATATTCATCAAAGTCACCTCTCTCAAATTCTGAATCATAACTTCAAAACTACACAGTTGGTCACGGTGCCTATTGATGAGGTCATGCAAAATTCCAGATTTACCAAGACACCCATGCCCAAGAGAGGTGGGAGGACCGATGGTAGTTGGCAGCCGGATGGGACCTGTCGGGCATCTGCTCTGCACCCTTGCGCATGTACCTGTGCAGAACCCTTCATGGGAGAGTCACAGAAATGTCCCTAAGCTGAAGAAAGGCCAGGGAACTTGGGGAGAACAGTCTCTGAGTTGCTTCTCCCTCTAACCACCTACCTAGCATAATAGCTAGAGTAGTGATGGCGAACATTTTAGAGCTTTCAATGATATAAACAGCCTTTTGCGGCATGCGTGCCACGGGGCTAAAGGGTGCTGCTTTCCTACCTGCAGCCTGTGGGGAGAGGCACAGAGCCACCTGGGCCTCCCGCACTTCTGCTCTTCTAGCAGGGAGGATTCATAAAGTCAGTCGCTCTTCCTGGATTTCAGGGGGAGCCCAGGAGCACCGCATCCTGTCCTGCACCAGCTGCCTGCCTGCTAGAAGGCTCCCTGCTGCTTGGGATCTAAGCTCTCTGCTGCCACCCTAACTCCCCACTTCTGCCTCTCCTGGGGGTTCCAAGCCAGTCCTGTGACTTTAGCCTGGAAAAACACTAGAAAACATGACATCTAAAAGCCCATGCAGTCTTCCAGCCTGCCTCTTAGCGCGCAGTGTTCACCACCACCTCCTCCCTCTGGTTGGAATCCTGAGGAGTTTCAGGGCTCTCTTGCCCCGCGCCCATGGCACCCCTAGGCTGGGGAGTTGGGGAACCCTTCCCAGAGCGCTTCCCAGAAGGCCGATGGCCTGTTTTATGCATCTAACTGTATAGTCTCAGAATTTGGGCTTTTTGTTTTAAGAGTTTAGGATGTTCCCTGGTTCTCACTTCCTTATAACACTGGCGTGTACCTGTGGGAAAGCCAGCATGCAGAAATGATCCATTTGCAGTACATTAATTTTTAAACCAGTATTATTTTAGAGAGTTAAAAAGTAACAGACTGAGATAAAAAACAATCATGGGAATTTTCTTAAACTACTTCCTTTTAAGAACTGCAAGACTCTTTAAGTCCATTGTTCTTCAATTTAAACAAAAGCATTTCTTCTTTCCAAATTAGCTGCAGTGCTTTGAAACCCTAAAGAAATATTTAACACAGACAACAGGGCCCTAAACTGAGGAGCCCGGATTAGAGCTGGCCAGACTGGGGAAGGTTGTTCAGGCCAGGGATGATAAATTACCAAACTGTACCTCCTTGGAAAATGCACGTTCTACTGTAGAAATAACTTTGTCATAAGAAGTTTTAAGTACTGTTCATTGTTCTGCTGATTGAATGAATTTAGTAAATCTTATTTTTTTTAACCTGGGTTTAAAATCATCTGTATCAGAGCTGGAAAGGGTGGTGTGTTGGGCTGGGGTGTTGCTCAGTGGTAGAGCACAGGCCCGCCATAGATTTGATCGCTGGCACAGCGCTCGGTTCATTGGTGGCAGCACCTTTTCAGAAGGGACAGTTTTTCTTCTCTAAGTAGGAAATTAGGAGTTCTTGAAATGATCAGTAACTCACTTCTTCAGTAAGAAATGTGACGAAGTCCTTTACTCAAGGATCATGTGCCGGTAGATGATAATTCTTTTCACTTTTGTTGTTTTTCAGGCCAAGTTTGAATCCCTCTTTAGGACATACGACAAGGATATCACCTTTCAGTATTTTAAGAGCTTCAAGCGTGTCCGAATAAACTTCAGCAATCCCTTATCTGCAGCAGATGCCAGACTGCAGCTCCATAAGACTGAGTTTCTAGGGAAGGAAATGAAGTTATATTTTGCTCAGGTGAGTTGGGGGTCTTTGCTAGGCATCTCTCCCACCCTCATTTAAAGCAGCTTATCTGTTGATCCTGTTGTACTGACAACCCCAAAGAATTCATCTTGAGAAAGGCAAAGTTCACACTCTGAATACTCAGTCTCCCCTGTGTTAAGAAGACATGGAGGTGAGTTATAAATAGACCCTGACCTTCGGGAGACGAGTAGTCAGGAGAAAGCAGACCCTCCCTGGGTGTCCCGGGGGCTCGCAGGCTGCTCCAGCACTCCAGGGTTTGTGCAGCCACTTTCCATGAATTTGCTCACAGGCTTAGCTAGTGAGCACCCCCGAGCAAGCAGACCGGGGTACTTCCCGGCTTGCATAGGTTCTCGGGCTCTCAGCAGCGCCCTCACTCTGCAGAACCAGGAGTCAGGGAATGTGCTGCAGCTCCGCCCAAGGCTACCAGGCCTGGCTTGCTAAAGAAAACACCGGCTAACCAGACAGGTGGCAGATGGTAAGAAAGCCTCCAGTTAGTTGGGGTCCAAGACAGATCATCCATGCTGCAGAGGGAGGAGGTGGGAGTGGGTTTGTTTTTCCTCCTGCCCTCCACCCTCCTACCTGCCTCCTTCGCCTAATAGGCGATTGGTCCCTAGGAACCAAAACAGCTCCCATATGACATTGCAATCTCCTGTTGCGTGACAGATTAGCTGGGGAGGAGAAATACCACTTCCCAGATAATGCTAGTTCCTGGCAGGCTCTGAGCCTCCCTACCAGCCAGGATGGGACGGACCCTGTCCAGAGGCTTCCTGATGGTAGGAGGGAGCTCTTCTGTCTCAATGCAGGCACCCTGCCATCTGCCTCTATGGGGGAGGCCTTGGACAGGGCTTTGACCTTGGCACTGGGGCTTCCTCTAGAAGTGCGCCCTTTTCTGCATCGAGTGACAGCATGACTTCCTGATTGTGAAACTAGTACACATCCATCGTAAAGATGTGGGAAAGGCCTTTTAATGTATAAATAAAACTTAAACCAGCAAGCTTTTCATACAGAGTTTGCCTAGCCAGCCCTGTAGTCATAGTACAGTTTTTAAGACCAACTCATCATCAGTTACCGTTTCTTATCATTGTTATTATTGTTAGTCTTACTATTATTGTTATTATTAATCTCTGGGATGGTGGCTTTTTGGCCCTTCTTTACATTTATCTTCAGCCAGGAGCCCTGCAAGGAGGGAGGGAAACATCGAGGTGCTGCTGGTTAGGAGCCTGGCTCCTGTCCCTGCCTCAGCCCCTGGAAAAACAGTTTCATTTCAGACAGAGATGTCACGTAGGCTTCCGCCTTTGTGACATAAGAAGCCAGTTGAAACTAACTCTGAGATTCCTTCTGGCCTCCATGACAGTGGCTGTGTTTTTTCCATCTGTATTGGAATGTCTGTCCAGTTGCTGCCTGAATAATTAGTGAGTTGCCGTGCCCACAAGTCCTCACTGTACTGGCAGCATAACCTGAGTTCAGTCACCTCCTGACAGATGAGTTGGCACTTACCCTACAGTCACACCTGCCCTGCCTGGCCCCTGCGTGTTCCTGCAGCCCTGCCTTCCAGAGTGTCCCAAGGCACTGTGGCCCTTGTTGCCATTCTGCCCTCCCAACGCAGTGACCACCGTTGCTGTCTCTCCTCAGACCTTACACATAGGAAGCTCACACCTGGCTCCACCCAATCCAGACAAGCAGTTTCTGATCTCTCCTCCCGCCTCCCCGCCGGTTGGTTGGAAACAAGTGGAAGACGCTACTCCAGTCATAAATTATGATCTTTTATATGCTATCTCCAAGCTGGGGCCAGGTAAGCAGCACCCTCGGGTGGGCAGGGGCAGGGATGCCTGGGGAGAGTGTGGTGCTCACCTGTCCAGGGCAAGGCGTCCCCATTGCCCTTCCTGGCTCTCCCATGGTCCTGTGCGAGTGTCTTGCGCAGTGTCTCCACCTGCGTTCTTCCATATCACTGCCACCTCTGCAGGAGCATGCGCTCCCCGGGAAGGTGTGTAAGAGCTGCCACGGGCCCTGTGCTCACGGCGCCTCCCACAGATGTCTCATGGATCTGTCCCCGCACCCGCAGGCACAGCCTGCATAGCTCAGGCCCAGGCCAGGTCCTGTCACTCCGGGTAGAGATGAGCAATGTGACTTTGGAAAAGAAAAACAGATCCTCCTTTTGGAAATTTCATCAGGGTTTAATTTTGCCCATTGATCCGATTATCATCTGATCGCTTTAATGGGTAAGGGAAACAGAATCACAGATCATAGTGAAGAAAGAGCTTCAAGTTCCTTGTCCATAAAATGGTTCTCACCCAGTGGTAGTGTGGGTGGCACAATGCCTGGCCTGTAGTCAGTGCTCAGTGTGTGGTTTTTGAAAACAATAAAATATCAGTGATTCCTGGCTTATATGCTATGGTTTCATAGAGGGAGCAGATGGGAGGGAGGATCTGGGGGTGAAGAGGTGTGAGGCCCCCTCTGGCCCCACCGAGGAGCCAACTAAATAAATGCTGAGACCATCAGCTCCTCCTTTCTCCTTGACCAGCAATCTGATGTCCCCTTGGGTTGCGGGTTTCATTTTCATGGACCATCAGCAGTTTCATGCTGAAAAGATTACATTTCTGAAAACAGTGCCCAAACGGAAATACCCCTTCTGGTATGAGGCAAGAATCGCATTACTTACTGCTTGTCAGGTCAAGGTCAAAAATGGCCAGTGGGAGGAAGTGCGTGGTCCTTCTCAGCAACCCCTAGCAAGGTGCAGCGGCGAAACTGAGCATTTAAGAAGTCTGATGTGTTAGAGGCAGGAGTCGAGGGACTTCCTCTGTACTGCGGAGAGGTGCCAGCCTGTGTTAGAGACAAGAAGGGCTGTGATTTTAAAATCTTCACACTCCAGAATCGGCCGCACTCTTTTACAGAAGGCTGCCGAGAAGCCCTTCTAGAAAATAGATGCCATAAAATCAATTGATTTTGGATTTACTTAGCATTGAGCTTGAATCATACGTTATTCCTTAGTGTACTTTGCAAGATTCCAGAGATTTTGCAAATATAGTCCTGAGCCCCAGACTTTCTGGATTAAGGCTGACTGGTGAACACATAAAGTTGTGTACAGAAACCAGTGCTTGATTGGGGATTTAGCTCAGTGGCCTAAGCACCTGCCTGGCAGACGCGAGATTGTGAGTTTGATCCCCGCTACAAAAAAAAAAAAAATTGCTTAGCTGAGCATGGTGCCACACACCTGTAATCACAGCACTTTAGGAGGCTGAAGCAGGTGGATCTCAGGTTTGAGCCCAGCCTGGGCAATTTAGCAATTTAGTAAGACTCTTGTTTCAAAATAAGAAAGGACTGGGGGCATAGCTCAGTGCGACAGCCCTGAGTTCAAACCCTGCTACTGAAAACAGAGCAAGAGAGAGCCCAGCGTTCTCCGCGTTCTCGGTGACCTGTCTGACCTCGCAGTCCCTAGTACAGAGTCCAGGCCTCTTCACCTTGTAAGACGCAGCTGGAACAGCATCCCGGTCTCACTGGTGGGACAGGCAGGCAGCCGCCTTCTTTGTGAGCGAGAGTCACGCTGCGCAGTTAGAGGCTGCCCCTGCGCGTGGAAACCAGCCACACAGAAACACACAGAAGCTGGTGATTTGCCTCCTCGCCCACATGGAACCGAGAGAACATAGCCCTAGTCATGCTGGGGTGGAACCAGCCGAGTGCAACCCTCCTATCGCGTTCAAATCCCTAGCATTTCTGCAGGCCTCAGACCCTACCAGTGATCAGCCTCCTTTCGTTTGTTTATTTATTTATTTATTTATTTATTTATTTATTTTATTTTGCAGTGCCTAGGAATCAAACCTAGGACTTTACACAGATGCTGGGCAAGTGCTTTGCACTGAGCTACATCCCCAGACCCTTCCTTTTTACACCTAATGCTAGGTAACCCTTCTTAGGCCTGTTGCTCTGGAGCCAGGAGCTACGCACTCTGGGTGGATCCACTCATACGCAGTTAGCTTCACAAAGTGGATGCCTTTGCCATCCGTTTTATAGAGGAAGAGCTGTGTGGGTGCATAGGGAGGTGGAGCATCCTGCCCCAGAGCCCTGAGTCTTAAGTGAGAGGGCAGCTCTCAGCCCACCGTGCCACACCACCTCCTAACACATCCAAGGAAAGGACCCCCTGCAGCCAGGCGAGGTCCTTCAGGGGTTCCCCAACTTGTCATCCATGACCTCGTCTCTCAGTTATAAAGGGTTCCCCCAACCCCTCCCTGACCGGAGTGGTCTGAACTTGGCTGAGCCTGGTCAAACCAAGCCTGGCACAGAACAGTGCAGCGCTCCTGTCTCAGAGGGTCAGGGGTTATAAGAAAGAGGACGGCGTGATTGGAAAGGTCGAAGGAACAGTCAGTTCCACGCAGCCACGCCTGCATCCACACGCAGGTTCCCCTCACGTCCCCGGGTCCCTGCGTACGCCGGGAGTCTCGGGGTGTCTGCTTCCAAACGTGTTTATTCACCCTTCTTTACCTGGACTGACACTCCTCGCAGCACACTTGGGCAAGCTGAGAGGGGAGGCCTGCCTGCTGAAGTACTCACTAAAAACATGCAGTCCTTTGCCTCTTTCCCATGCCTGAGCTCCCTCACCAGAAGCAGTACCGTGTTCAGTGGAAATACTTTTTTTCTAAATGAGCCATCAAAAAACAACATAACTGCAAAATATGTCTGGCTGCATGCCTCCACCCCACTGAGTGTAGGTAGGAGGGGGCCACATGGCCAGACAGACCCCTAACCCTCCCCTGGCCCAGTTACCCTGCAATTATTTTCTTCCCCCTAGGAGAGAAGTATGAGTTGCACGCCGCGACCGACACCACACCCAGTGTGGTGGTCCACGTGTGTGAGAGCGATCAGGAGAACGAGGAAGAGGAGGAGATGGAAAGAATGAAGAGACCCAAACCAAAAATTATCCAGACGAGAAGGCCGGAGTACACGCCTATCCACCTAAGCTGAGCCAGCACGCGAGCGGAGGCACAGTTTCAATCGTACTCACAGGGAGGATCTTTTACTGTGGAAGTGGCCGGTCACAATTTTAGAGGTGGCAGCCGGGACCGCCGGGGCAGAAATTTCAGCTCATGTTGCTCAGAAGAGAATCAAGGCTCTGTCTCCTTGTTCTAATGCTGCACCTCAGTCCATGTCTGCGGCACCCAGGAATGTCTTGGGCCAATCACTGAGTTTGTGGTGATCGCACAAGGACATTTGGGGACGTCTTGAGAAAACCGATAACAATAGCGTTTTGTACTTGTTCTTTTCTGGTAGGTTCTGTTTTTGCCAAGGACAGGTTGATCCGGGGATCCAGGGCGAGCTTTCTGTTTCTAACCAACGTCCAGGGGTTACCAGCCCCGACTGGTGGGAAGAGGCACCACACAAAGCCATTGAGTGTCTAGTGCAGAAGGGTGGTGACAGCACCCACAGTGCCACGTGGACATTGTAGTGTTCCATTCCTTCCCTTGTGTCCTAATGTCTGTGCATGTATATTACTGATTTCCAAGACTAACCTCTGTTCATGTACGAAGTTACGCCATTGCCATTTCTCATCTTTTGGGAAGCTAGGAAAGCTTTGGAAAACAGTGTCACCTTTGCAGATGGCCGGCTCCTCGCAATAGCACTCTCGAGAGAAATTCCATCCGAAATACGGGCACTTGGCCTCCTACCCAGTACAACATGTGCTTTGTGCTTCTGCCGACGAAGTTGATCTGAAATTCCTATGTAGAGCTAGCTTACACAGTTCAGAGAATAGCAGTTTCACTGCCAACATGTAGTGGGTGAGAGATCTTAGTTTAGATGTTTGGGGTCAGACATCAGTTTTCACTGTCTCTTTTTATGTAGTGGTTTCTATATATGAGTCATAGCCAAAAGCCTTTTTTTGGGAACTGTTGGTTGAAATAGTTTTTCACCCCATGGCAACATCAAGGTAAATGTGTAAATAACACTGATAGCATATATTCATACCTGTTACACACTTGGGTGAAAAACTACAGCAGTGGAAAAATAGTATAAGATGTATTAACCTACCTGTGAATTGTATGTTGTAGAAAATGCTGTTCACATGTTTAACAGGATTGAATTCAAAGCATGTAAAATGAGTAGTAACTGTGTGTTGATGAGAGGGATGCAGTGCCTTTCCCCATTAATTCCTGATGGAATTGTTACACTAGGTGAACATTTGTAATTTTTTCTAGTTGTAATGTGTATGTCTGGTAAATAGGTATTATATTTTGGCCTTACAATATCATAACAAAGTTTGTCATTTTGAAATACCTAATGCCAAGTCACAGTGCATGCTTTGGAAATTTGGAAGATGGTTTTCTTTGGGAAGCAGATAATTTGCATTAAATTCTTTGATGGTTCATAAGGAGAAATCGATCAAATGTTCTCAAAACCTGTTTACAGTACTTGGTAGGAGGGAGAGACCATTGCATAGCTACTTGAGTGTTTCTAGTTAAGTGCTTTTAAACTGGAGAGGCTAACCTCAAAATATTTTTTTTAACTGCATTCTATAATAAATCGGCACAATATGCTCTTTACGGAAAAGTTACTTGTTGGTCATCTTATTTCGAGGACTCATCTGTGAACCATTTGAATTTTGTGGCCTCAGGAGGGCACATTCCTTTTGCAGCTGAAACTTGTGCACACCTAGTTCTGCACTGTGGCTCACAGAGCGTTTACCATACCACACTAGAAACGCATCGCTCAGAAAAGAGAGAAGTGTTATGATGAAACTGAAATCAAAATTCTTTGGACAAGCAGATGACACTATGAAGAAAACCCTATTCACCAGTACTTCCATCAAATATATATATATATATAAAATTTTTGTTTTGCAGTGCTGGGGACACCTGAGGCTTTATGCGTGCTCTGCAAACACTCTACACCCCCAGCCTCCAATTATGTTTTAGATTGTTAATTTGGAAAGTTTTGTTTTCTGTTAAGAAGGATGTCCACTGAAGACTATAGGTTATAAAGGCCAGTTGTATTCAGAAGATCTGTCTATCAGTCTTTTGTTGGAAATTTCAGCAGGTTTTTTTTCTGGAACTCTTACTGCATAAAGTGGTAGGCTTCCTGGCCAGCCCACAAGGGCCTCAGCAACTCAGTATGTATTTATGAAAAATTTTAAATGACATTAATCTTGATCAAGAGTCACACAAGGTGTTTCCCTGTGAAAATTCAAATGCTGCTTTTTTCCCTTTTCATGAGGCACGCCATTCCATCATCTTCTCAAAAGCACTGGTGTGTTTTAAAGCTGTATATGGTCAAGTTTTAAGCATATTAGAAAATCCACATCTTACTCCAGCTAGTAAGGTCTGATGATTGAATAAATTCACTACCAAAACAAGTAGGAATAGGAAGGAAATTCTTGCAAATAGAAATACTGGGTGGGGCTATCATTTATCATCATTTTAAATGACTAGGAGCCAGCTGGCGAGTGCATAGAGCAGTGTGCTGGTTCAGGATTCCAGTTCATAAATAACCCTGGGAGAAATGTGCTGTCACTTATCTCAGACTTTCAGTGGTCCCCTTATATAATTGGGAGTGGGAGGATTGGGGTTACGCTGCTAATGAAAGTGACTCTGTAACTCAAATTCCTATCACTATCACAAAACACCTGAGAAAATCAGCATAAAAGAGGAAAGGTTCATATTGGCTCATGGTCTTCGAGGTTTTAGTCCATGGTCAGCCAGCCCCATGGCTTCAGGTCTGTGGGGAGAGTTGGCAAGGCAAAGCAGCTCACCTCATGGTAGACAAGAAGTAGATGGGGCTAAGGACCAAATATGCCCTCCAATGGCACACTCCCAGTGACCTACTTCTTCCAGCTAGGCCTTTCCACCTACTTCTCACCCTATTTCAATAATGCCATCAATTGGTGACATAAAAGATCCAAGCTCTAACACTAACAGACCCTAGAACAGTAATCACAAGTCCACCAACATCCTTAGCGTGGATGCTCTCTTTTGAGTACTTCTCTGGCAGATGCAATTGAAACCAGTACATAGTACAGTAGGTTACTGGTTACCAGGCTGCTGAATGTGAAGGACCCCGAATTAAAACATGTCCAAGACTCACACATGACTTTGTCTGAGAGGGATTCAGTAAAATGCAAAATGACAAACACAAAACAAGCAGGACCACTCAGTATACTCCTGGTCATTAATTGGATGTGTTTCTTAAATAAGTTTTGGTGGAACATGCTATAGATCTTACGGCAGATCACTTGGGGACATCAAAGGGAAGAAGGCACATCAAAGTACATGCTAAATTCAAGTGAGAGGTGGGGAGCAATGAGAGGAGCCCAGCGATTCATGCAGCTATTAATCCTGGGGCTGTAAACATTGATTTGCAAGCATGTAGGATTTTACATTTCCAGAATGGTGTGTGAATTGAATTAGTGCCCACAGGAGACTTGGATTTTCAGAGCTTTGATTTCAGGTGAAGTATACAGAACTCTGTGCAAAGTAAATAGATTTTATCAAGTACTAAATCAAAGAGGATTAAATGTACTATGCGGGGATATTAGGACCCAAAATGAGTGGGCAGCCTGAATATGTCCTACTTCACAGTGCTGGCCGAACTCAGGAATGTTTGCCTCAATCTAACATGGGTGTACCCAGTAGCATCTGCCAGTTACCCATTCAGATGGAAGCTACTTAAATAATTTACCTAAAATTACTCTGGAAGAAGGTCAACTATGAGTTACAAATATTCTTCCTTCCTCGCTTCTCTGAATTCCTGACTCTAAAGTAGGGCATGGAGGGAGTTTTTTGGTTTTTTTTTTTTTTTTTCTTTCTTTTAAAGTGTGTCACCACTCTTGGCAACCTTTAATAGACATTTAAAATTTCTCACTCTGTGACTCATTGAAAAGTTACATGGCAGTTAGATAGATTTCATTATCATGTACCTGCTTTTCTTCAGCAGGCCCTTCCCTGCTATTTGTGAAAGGTCATGTTAGTCATGGCTAAATGTATGGGAGACCCAGACAGTATTTGCAAGTGATCAATGTGTGCCCACGCCTAGCATTTCTTTCCCTTTTAAGACTCTGACTAGGACCTTGATGAGCATTCTACACAGACAGTGAGTGCCCAAGGTGCTGAATTCACTATTCTGGGGCAGTACTGGGGCTTGAACGCAGAGCCTTCACACTGAGTTACAGCCCCAGCCCTTTTTTATTTCTTGTTGAGTCACTAAATTGCCCAGGCTAGGCTCAAACTTGCAATCCTCCTAGCCTACATCAGCCTCCTAGAGTGCTGGAACTGATTGTAGGTATGTCCCACCATGCCTGGCTTTCCCAGACCCCTCTGATGGCCTTTGGGCCTACTCTGGCCAGCTTTCACACTCAGAATTGTCAGTGTTTCTCACCACACTTTCTGTTTCCTGTTCCCTCTGCCTAGAAAAAGACCCCACTGCCCCAGCCCTGTCTAGCTCACTCCACTATGATCTGTGCCCCATGGAACAAATCTAGGTCTGTCCTGCCCACCTCTGTCACAATCATCAGCAGTTATCATGTGTCCAGCTCACCATGTTCAGTAAATATTACTAAAATAATTAGCTGACTCAATATTCACCTTGCAAATCTCCCACTATGAAAGTCTCTTCCTCCTGAGAATCATTGCTACCTACTTCCGGTGAGTCTCCCAGCATACCCCACTCTTCCTATTGTAAAATGTATCATCTTTTCAGCATTATTTTAAATTATGTTTCCTGTTACAACATAAGTTGTGTGAAGCTGGACTTCTGGTATTCAATTAATAGCTCGCAGTGGGCTTTCAACATCCTGGATGGATGGATGGATAGATGGGTGGGTGGGTGGATGGGTTGGATGCAAAGTTGGGTGAGTGGGAAGAAGGATGGGAATTTTTGGGAGCAGAAGACTGAGCTGATGCTGAGAAAAAATAGAAATGTAATGAGGCATGTTCCTATTTATAGTGAGTAGATCCAAAATAAATAGCTCAGTGATTTAATACAACAAATTGTCAGGCTGCTGTAACTACAAGAAATGAAAAAGGGAGAAAGAAATAAGATTATGTTTGGGGTAGAGAGTAGTCAGTGAGAAAAGGGAAAACTAAAAATTTTTTAAAATGTTCTAAAATTTTTCTTCTCCAAACAGCGTGAGTGTCTGCAGAGTATATGACTGGGAAGGGGCAAGAGACAACTTTCCCCAGTGATGGAAATGTTCTGTATCTTGATGGATCAACGCAGTAGTAGCAGTAACTACACAGTAGTAATACAGCTGTATTCATTATCAGTTTATCAAAATGTCTGCATTTTGTTACATTAAAGTGTGTCTCAATAAAGTCAACTTGATTCTAAAATCAGGAAATTTTAAATCTTAGACAATTTGCAAAAGTTGGGCGAAGGACTTAATTCTTGTATTTTTTTTAAAAACAAGTCAAATGCACAATGCTTTGGTAGCATTCTTAAAATGTCATATTATACAGCAGGACAAACCAACATCTCAAGTTAGAATGTGAGCATTCTAAATAATATTTCTGAGGGAATACTTGTAGGTCTATAACAATTTTTTTTTCAATGCTAGGGATCCAATCCCAGGCCTTGCACATACTAGACAAACCCTCTACCAGTGAGCTATACCCCTATCCCAAGGATTTCTTAAATTTAGAAATCAGTTAGATCATGTTTACTTCCTTATCATTTAATATATGACTAATTTTCTATTATGTCCAGAACCAAATGCTTTGTGTCTTTGAGAATATACACATGCACATATAAAATACTGAAAGAAGCATGGATGATGATTTGTAGGCCTTGGGCTCTAAATACTCGAGACTACAGATATCCTCTCAAGAAGGTGATTATACCATAGATGTTGCCAGACACCCCGGGCATGAGATGACACCTGTGGCCCAGGCTGGTCATAACTCTTAGGCTGGGGTTTGGCGGGGAGAACTTAGCCAATGATCAAAATCACCAATTGCCAAAAGTTCAGAGTACTTTCTGGAAATAAATTATCCTTCCAGAAAACAAGACATTAGGATCTGACTGGGACATACACTGTTGAATGCTCCCAGGGTAATTAATGATTCTCAGGGAGACAGAGGCAAACATGACCTTCAGGTCTCAGATCTTGGGGACCTCTCACTCCTCTAACCAATGCTTAGATGGCTGCAGCAGAGAACACAGTCCCAGGAAGCAAAGCTTGGAGTGAGCAGAAGATGGAGCCACACAAGGCCACACAGACAGATCCACTGTGAAGGGGTATCCTCCTTGGTCAGGAGAGCCCTCCAGGATGTGGCAAGGACAAAAACGATTCATAATGAGGTCTTCGAATAATTCAAAACAATGCAAAAACCAGGAGAAAAAAAGAAATACTAAAAATTAGAGCGAAAATAAATGATATTCAAGCTAAAAACAAAACAAAAGCTCAAGGGGTCAAAGAAGTGGCTCTTTAAAAAAAATACAAAAGATTGATAAACTCTTAGCCAAATTTCCCATTAGAAAGAGACAAGTCCAAATTAATGAAATAAGTGATGGAAGACGCAAAATCACAACAGACATCACTGAAATCTAGTTTACTAGAAATTACTTTGAAAATTTGTATTCCCGTAAATGGAATCAATAGAAAAATATATGTATAATTATGAAACAGGATTTATTAGGCCCACAGGATCAGAAGCAGGAGGGTCCACAGTGACTGCCCAAGGCATCAGAGGCCCGGGAATCCACAATGGCCATCTGCAGCATCAGAACCAGTAGCGTCCACAAAGGCTATCTGTGTGCCGGAAAGCTGGAAGACCAGTAGCTGCTCAGCCCGAGAAGATGAAAGCCAGAGGACAAGGGGAATCAAGGACACAGCACAAGTCTGATGTCAATGACCCAGAAGTTCACTGTAGAGGCCTGGTACCAGTCACCACTGGAAGGCTGAAGATACTGGAGACCCAATTCCAAAGGTTAAGGTGAGGAGTGGAGTTCTTCCCAAATTGGTACCCTTCCTTCTTTCCCGTCAATTCCATCCAGGCTGCACACCTATTGGTTGGTGCCACCCACTTCCAGGGTGAATCTCCCCTGCTCAGTTTGCTGGCTTACCTGTCAATCATTCATGGACACACCCAGGATTGTGCTTCACTAATCTGTTAAACGTTTCTTAATCCATTCGAGTTGACATGTCATGATTAATGGTCACACAAGGTGTGTCACAAATGGACAGGACACCTCAGGCAGAGCATGGCCCTCTCCTTACTTTGCCTGGTCCTACCAGCTCCAATAGCACTGGAATCCAGGCAGTTGATCATGGGCTGAGACAGGGTGAGCTTCAGGCACCAGCCCAGAGCAGCAGCACCCCCTCCTGCCTGTGGTGAGCTGTTTCACTGAGGTGGAGAGGCGAGGAAGTGGAGAGCTGGGAGGCTGAAGTTACTTGGAGTTACAGGGGAGGCCCCATGGAGAAGGAGCGTTCTTTCAGGTCTGAGAGAAAACAGGAAGAAATCCTGGAGTACCTTGGGTATGTGGGAAGAAAACATTTCAGGAAGAGGGAAACAAAGAAAGGGCAGGGGGCAGGCGTGTAGCTGGCCTGTTTGGGCACAGCGAAGAGGCCACGAGACTAGAGAGGACAAAGGAGGGGAGAGTGGAAGGTGAGGCTGAGTGGTGACAAGGCGGGCATGCAGGGCCAGGAAGGTGGTGAAGGGACTCAGCAGGTGCACATCCCCGAGCTGAGAACCAGTTTGTGGATCACCGAGCATTCCCTGCCGGGCTCAGCAACAGGCTTACCGCATGCTGCGCCCCCAGGTTGGAGGGGACAGGATTGGCAGGAACAATGCTGTGAGTTTGGGCTGGTGGCTTGTGGTGGGCAGAATGCTGAGCGCATTCTCAAGACTCCCAAGACTTCCATGCCCTGGCAGACAGTCTCTGCACACTCCTCTCCCTGCGACTGGACAGGATTCCAACTCTGATGAGACAGTGTGCTCCTGGCATTGTGTGCCTCCATGTGGCAAATTGGATTTTCAGGCCTAATTAACATTTGGAAGGAAGATTATCCTGGGTGGGCCTGGCCTGATCAGGCACAGCCTTAAAGATGACCGGAAACAGCAGTGGTGCCCCCTGCTGGCCAAAAGAAGCAAGCCACCATGACAGCCGAAGAGGAGCCACCCCAGGGGCCTTGGGGCAGCCTCTAGGAGTCAAGAATGGCCCAGGAAGACAAAGGGGCACCTTGGTCCTACCACCACGTGGAAATGAATTCTGCTAACGATGACAAGATTTTGAAAGGGGACCTTGCAGTTCTGGCTGCCACCTTGATTCCAGTCTGGTGAGACCCCGAGGAAAGGAACCAGCTACTCTGGTTGGACTTTTGACCCACAGAAACTGTGAAAGGATGAATTTGTGTTGTTTTAAGCCTCTCCATGGTAATTAGTTATGCGGCAACAGAAAGCTAATACAGAAAGGCAGCCTCAACCAGGCCATAGTCACTGGGCACAAGGGCGGCCCAAGCCCCTCTCTTCTGGGGCAGCTGTGAGCCCTGAGACTTCGGCACTGATGACTCTGTCTCTCCTCAAATGTCCCTGTGCTATATGCTTCAGGCATAAATGCTGATTTCTTGTCCACTTTTTAATGAATGCATATATGAATATATTTTAATAAGTTCCCAACTAAACAATTTTGCAAAAGATACAAAGATATGGAGTTGAATTTTTTTTTAAAGAGCAGGATATTCTTGGTATAAATCGTTGTTAAATGTGAAAACTAAAGTTTTGATATATATATACACAATGGTATTTTGTTCAGCCATAAAGAAGAGTGAATTCAAGTCATTTGTAAGAAAATGGATGGCTCTCGAGACCATAGGTTTAAGCAAAATAAATCTGACAGGAAGTTACGTATTGCATGATTTCTCTTATATGAGAAATCCAATTGTAAATAAGGTGTAAAATAAAAGTGCTTTTTGGAGTAGGAAAGGTGAATCAGGTAAAGGGAGAGGAAAACCAGGAAAGGAAACTGTTTTAAAAAAATATTATATCTATATATAAATTTATCAAAACAAATGTAAATATCATCTATTGCAAGCATATACCAATAAAAAATGGGTGGGATATTCTTGGTACAAAGCACTGTTACACAACATGCAAAATCAAGTATGAATGATTTTTAAAATCAGTCTTCTCAAAACTGTTTGAACTAGTGAAAGTGGAAGGTAATAACACACATCAACTACTGTAATATTGTGATGTTTCATTCACTACCTATTCACATAGTGCTCCCTGAGCGCCCAGCTGTGCCAGGCACTTGGACACAGCTGGAGAGAAGGTGCTCTAAAAAGCCAACTCAGCTCTGCCTTTCACACAGCTTAGTGAGGGGAATTAGGCAATAAACATAAATAAATTAAATCACTTCAGGTCATGTTACAGTCTATGAGGAAGAAAAACAAGATGTATTTGTTTCCCACTGCTGCTGTGAGAAATTACCATCAATGCAGTGCCTTAAAACAATACAAACGTATTATCTTACAGTTCCAGAAGTGGGAAGTCTGAAATCATGGGATGGTGAAGACTGCAGCCTTGCTCCAGGGAAGGAGCTGTTTTCTTTCCCTTTTCAGCAGCTAGGGGACACTGCATTCCTTGGCTCATGGCCTCTTCCTTACACCACACCAACCCCCTTGTTCTGTCACCTGGTTTTTTTTTTTTTTTTTTCTGTCACCTATTTTAATCACCCCCTATTTGTCCTGTTAGGAGGGAGGGATTCTCACTCCATGCATCTGGGGCTGGCAAGACACGCAACACCAAACTCCGGTGAAATGAGCAGCGGTTTGCCAGTCACACATTCATAACCTGAGGAAGAACATTAGACCTCGTGCAGGGCCACTTGGGAGTGGCACTCGGGAACAGAGTGACAAATGGGCTGTCAGGTGCCTAGGTCATTCCTGTCACTATGATACCTGAGCCTGGGTAATTTATAAAAACCAGAAATTTATTTTCTCACAGTTTTGGAGGCTTCTAAATCCAAGGTCAAGTTGCCCACACATTTGATGTCTAACGAGGGCCTTCTTGCTACATACTCACACAGCAGAGGGACAAATGCTGTCTCCTCCTGTTAAAGTCTGGATCTAAAATATCGCCCAAAAATCTCATGTGTTCAGAGATGGGGCTCTTGAAAGCCAGTTGAATCATGAGGGCACTAACTTTATCATTAGATAACTCCGCTGATGAGTACATACCCGAAAGGGTTGTTAGGAGGTAGGGCTGCCTTTGAAGTGTCTAACCCTATTCCCCAGTCTCTTCCTTCCTCTGACTGTCTTCCTGCTCCCTCTGCAGAAAGATATGAGCAGCTTTGCTCCACAACACCCTCAGCCATGATATTTCTTTTGGAGCCATTTGACCATGGACTGAAGCCTCTGAAACTGTGAGCAAGAATAAATCTTTTCTCTTTGTTAATCTCAGATATTTTGTCCCACCAATAGAAAGCTGAATAATGCACCTCCCATGGCAGGAGAGATAGAAAGGCAAAAAGGGCCTAGTTAACTCCCCTGAGTCCTCTTATAAGAGTACTAATCCTGTTCATGTTCATGAGGGTGAAACCCTCATGTCTCAATCACTTCCTAAAAACCTTTGTCATTTTTTTTTTTGTTACTCTGTCAAAACACCTGAGGTGGAGTCATTTATAAAGAAGAGAAATTTATTTTTTTACTGTTCCGGAAGCTGGAAAGACCAAATCCAGGAACGGACGGGCTTGGTGTCTGATGAGAATTTCTCTCTACTTTCAAGACAGAGCTTCCTGCTGTATCCTCCAGAGGGAGAAACACTGTGTTCTCACAATGCAGAAGGACAAGAATGCTGAGTGCTGTGTGAAGCCTCTTTTGTAAGGGCCTTAATCTGGTACAGGTAGGAAACCCTTATGGCCTAATCGTCTCTCAAAGGCTCCAGCTCTTAATGCCGTCATATTAGTTATCTGATGCTGAGTAACAAATTACCCTAAAATTCAGTGTCATCAGAAATGCACATTTTTTATCTCAGGGTTTCTTGGAATCAGGAATTTTATAGTTAACCTGGGGGGTCTCTCATGAGACTGCTACCAAGATGCTGGCCCTTGGTCCCTCGCAATACTGTAACGACAGTGTTGACCAGGGCCACAATCATTGCGAAGTCTGAGATGGGCAGGATCCCCCTTGTTAGCTGCAGACCCCCCTTAGATCCTTGCAAACAGCCCTTTCCATGAGGAGAACCAGAGAGAAAGACTAGCAGATGCGAGTCACAATTTTTTGTAACCGAATTATGGAAATGACCTCCATCACTTGGTCTATCACATGTTCTCATCATTCATAGTAGATCACAGGTCCAGTCCATACTCAAGGGAAGGCACTGTGTATGTACCTGCTATGCATAAAGGCATGAATACTAGGTATCAGAGGTCATTGAAGCCATGGAAGCCCACCATAGTTTGGGGCATGCTAATTGGAAATGCCTCTTAGACTTAATAGATAGGTGGACCTGGCTATCTGAAGCTCCAAAGAGATCTAGAGAAATAAATACAAGCTCATTTGCATGCAAGTGGAGGCATACATATATATATATACATATATATATATATGGCTTGACTCTGGAATGTTTTCCAAACACCAAGCACACAGCTCCCAAGAGACCACCTGAACTCCTTCTGGGCCCTGTCCTAACCCTGTGCCTGCCTCCCTTTCTGCTCAGTCCCTGTGAGAGCCGGGAGACAGAAGGGCTGGTGACCCACAATGTGGAGAAGCACTAAGAATGAAAGTTCAGCTGACCAGCTTCCTTCCCCTGCAGATTGCAGATGATTCCTTGTGCTGCTTCTGTGAAGGATGTCCCTCACCTCTCAGTGTGAGGTGAGAAATTTTGTGCTTTCCTGCATGTCTTTCATAGCCCTTGGATTATGTTAAATCTAACCAACAGCCACATTTTGAAATACGTGGTGTGAATTGCACAAGTTATCTGTGAAACTCAGACCTAGCTATAAGACTTCTCTCTTCCAGAGGTTCTTTCTTGGGGCTTCTGTATGCAAGGATTTGTGTCTGGTGAATGGGCATCTACAAAACCAAACGCCAGCCTCCCTGTCTGTGCCACGCATTTGGCCTCACCTTTCATGTAGCTTCATGTCTCATTTAATCTGCACAACCACTCTCTAAGACAGGTATTCTTTCCCCCATTGTACATCTGGAGAAAATGTGGCAGAGAGTAATTTTTCTCAACTTCTCACAGCCAGGAAGCAGTTGAGACAAAATTGCAACTTGCATTAGTATAACACCAGAGCTGTTGCTGGTGAGTGTTTCAAGCTACAAAGTTTGGGATTAACTTGATAAATGCACCAATTAAACCTCTCAGCTAATTTTGTGCCATTAGGAAAGCATAAACATTCTGGAATACGGTGGCGCAGTAAAGAAAACAAACACATTCTTCTTAGGTGTGAGAAGAACATT
The DNA here is from genome assembly GCA_004363535.1 of Dasyprocta punctata. NCBI lineage: Eukaryota > Metazoa > Chordata > Mammalia > Rodentia > Dasyproctidae > Dasyprocta > Dasyprocta punctata. The sequence continues at coordinate 17,846 of RJWM01019038.1, read as the reverse complement.
TCGGTGAACACAAGGTGTGATCGACAAATACAGTGAACATTTAAATTTCTTCTTAAAGATTTAAAAGGCACATTGTCATTAATCCTCCTCAAAGTACTCCCCCTCACTTTGAGCACACTAGCCCATTGTCCTGAAGCAGTTCTGCAAGTCCTCTTTCATGTGGTTAGTTGCGATGTTGTGGCTGCCTCTGTGTCCTAAACTGATTCAAATTTGTTGTCAGATTGACTATGGGGAAGTGTCAGAAGTTGCACTGTGCCAGACCAGGTGAATAAGATAGATGAGGACACATTGTAATATTTTTATGAGCCTTCCGTTTTATTGGATGGACTTGGCAGCAGCATTCACCATACTTTTATCACACCTTACAAAGAAACTCAAGAAAGAGGACTTCCAGAACTGCTTCAGAAAGAGACAAGAATGGTGGGACAGGTGTGTCCAAAGGGAAGGGCATTATTTTGAGGTGAATCAATGGCAGTGTATCTCTTACTGTAACAAATGTTTTATTTAAGCCTATTGATCATCTGCCTATTATATATTGGCATACCAATTTTTTTAAAAAAGAGAGAAACAAAGATATTTTTCCAGTCCACTGAGTGATATCCTCAGCCCTGTTATTTATTTATGTATTTATTTAGAGACAGAATCTCACTATGTCACCTGTTGTACTGCATTTTTTGTCTTTTATGTTTTCTTCTATGGATCTATTTATAAAGCTTTCCAGTGACTGCTTCCACACTTCTTGCATACTTCCTAATGTTTAGAAAACTCATCTCTAGCATAATGCTTGATTATCCTCAAGTCTTCCAAGACAGAGTGATCTCACAGATACTTTTCCAGAAATACCAAGAACATGAATTAAACAGCTCAGCAAACCAGAACCTGATGTAATGGGTTAAGCTAATTGTGTGCCTTGGAAGAAAACTGGTTGTAGTTCCAGGTAATGTTGTCCTAATGCACAGCGTTTATTCTGAAAGCCAGGGCAGGCAGACACATGCCACAGTGGCTAAGTTCCTGGGGCCTCTCGCTTCTCACATTGCATAGGATGCAGTGAAGTTTTAAAGCAAGAGATTTTTGGTCAGCTGAATGTAACCTGCTCAAAGTGTCATCCTCTTTCCTCCTTGATGTAGTTCCTCTCCTCTAAGGGACATACTGAGACACCCAATCCTCAGCTCTTGTTTAATTCCACAAGGAGGCCATCTGAAGCATTGCAGATGCGTAGCTATTTCTGTCACCATTAGGGATGTGTGTTGTGTCTTTCAGGAAGTCCTGACATGCATGTTTCATATCTTCCGCTCAATACATCATTTCCCACTCTGGCTTAATCTGTTTTGTGTTACCATAAAAGAATACCCAAGACGGAGAAATTTGTGAAGAACAGAGCTGTATTTCTTACAGTTCTGGAGGATGGGGAGTTCTGGAGGCTGGGACGCTCTGGAGGCTGAGGGGTCCAAAATTAAGGACCTCATACCATGTCTAGCAAAGTGATTCTTGCTGCCCCATAACACAGCAAAAGTTACCAAATGGAAAGAGAGAGAGTTGAGTTCACTTTTATAACAAACTCTTGCAAGGTGTGATTGGAAAATAAGGTGAATATATAATTTTTTAAAAGTATATTACAGAAAAAGACACATTTCCATTAATCCCCCCTAAAATATTCTCCCTTGCTTTGAACACACTATCCCATTATTCTAGCCACTTTATGAAGCAGTTCCAGAAGTCCTCTTTCTTGTCCTTCACTGTGCTGTCACGGCTGCCTTAACGTCCTGAATCAATTCAAAATGTTTCCCTTTGATGATGATTTTGACTTCGGGGAAGAGCCAGACGTCACACAGCGTCAGCTCTGGTGAATGAGGTCCATAAGAACACACCGTAACATTTATATAGGCCTGCTTTTCATTTGAACGGCACTAGGCAACAGCCAAATATTTTTGATCAAAACTCATAAAGACATTTATGAAAGAAGACTTGTAGAGCTGCTTCAGAAAGTGACAAGAATGATGAGATAAACACACTCAAAGTCAAGAGGAATGTTTTGAGGGGGGTTAATGGCAATGTGTCTTTTACTGTAATTTTTAAACATTTAAACATCCACTGTAGATTTTGATCGCTCATTGCAAGTGACAACCTTATTCCATTCGTGAGGGTAGAAGCCCCATGCTCTGTCACTTCCTAATGACCCCACCTCTCAGCTCTGTTGCTTGGATAACAAAATGTCCAATCTGCTGTCTTTGGAAGGCACATTCAAACCACACTGCTTTCTATAATTCTGGGGTTCAGTGATACGTATCCCTATTTATCCAGTGACTCAAGATTAGAGCATGAAGGTGTCCCGCCTCTCTGTTCCCTACACCAAATACTTCTCCAGTTCTGATCCCCTTCTATCTTTAGGACGTACCCATTGTGCCCCGCCCCCAGAGCAGCTTTATCAACTCAACATCTAACCATTTCTCTCTCTTAATTATAAGCAAAGCCTCCCCCATGCTTTCTCTACACTCCGGTAAGAGCAAGTTTTCTAAAGTCAAATCTTCGAGTGTGTGTCTGATCATCTTCCAAGAGCAAACTATTCTCCTGATGTGCACCGTCTACCATGGCAATTCTTTCTCACCTCCTGAGAAGACCGCAGACACGTGGGCGTCTGCACCTCCCTGAAGAGCCATTCTTCCTGCACTTCCGGGTCTCACCTGTGATCCCTTCCCTTGACTTCCCAGCTTCTAGTCATTCCCCAAACACTTCTCAGGCCTCCTGTCCTTTGAGAAGCCTTGCCCGACACCTGCCAGTCCTTTTTCCATGTCCCTCCTCTAAGCTGCTGTGAAGCCATTGTACTCCTGACACTCTGAACTACACTACAGATGGCTTCCCTGCCCACCTCTCCAACCCATTTAGCGATGTGTTCAGCCTGTTTGTCTTTGATGTCTCAGCACCCAGCAGAATGCTTGGAATGAAAGAGTCACTCAATGACCAATTGTTGGATGAATTGTTTCCACTCAGTTCTCTACCCTTTAACTCTTCATAAACACAGACAGAGCTCCCCAAGCAGTGCCAGGTCTGTGTGGGTGGTGAAGCTAAGGAAAGCAGGTGATGTACTTAAGTATTTCACAGGGGTTGTTGTCTCGGGGGAAACAATGTGTCCAAACATGGAAACTTGAGCCTGACACTCAGAAGGTGGTGCAAGATGGGCAGGTTCTCATCCTCCATTCCCCCGGCTGTGTTCCCATTGTGATCTGCCCAACCTGCAGTCGGTGAGGTTTAGCTGAAGCACAAACTGAGCTATGAGAAGACATTTCCAAGTGACAATAAGTCTAGAAATGCAGCAGTTTTTGGAAGGTTGCCCCATAGGAATCAGCTGGGCCCACTTTGAAGAGCTGGGACAGAGGGGACATTCATGAGTTCCTGGGCTACGGTATGGAACCACCATGCCATATGTTTCTGAATGCACAATAGCAATTCATTCTTGAGGAATCAGAGAACAAAAGAATGCCCTAGTGTAGAGCATTCAACATACAAGCACTTCTACAAGTCACCTGACAAAGAATCTACATTTGGAAAGAATTTCTAAACAGTGTTCTATTAGAAAAGGCTTTTTAAAGAGTCCTTTGTCTTTCTGTGTCATTCGAGCATTTTCATACACTTAGAAAGTTCCAGCAACTTGAAATTAGAAACTTTGCAGGTCCAAGGGGGTGAAAGTGACTGTAGAAGACACCCCAAACCTAGCCCTTTTCCAAAATCTAGTCTCAGCTCTCTTGAATGACTGTAATGAGCAAGGGCCCTTGTAGTTACTTTATTTCACATTATTCAGGTGATCACAAACAGACAAACCTGTTGTGGACCCCTCAAGACACATTAACCAAGCAAGCACAAGTCGACAAGCATCTGAGCTAGTAGAGATGATGGTGAGAAGCAGAGGATATCTGTTTACAACTTCGATGTCGACCGATCCTGCTTGGGTCCCTAAGACCTGGGTGAGATGGTATCAAATCCTGTTTTGTAACTTCAGAGATATCCCAAGCCAGGTATACTGCCTGAAAATTCCAGCCTTACAAGCACCTCACCTGTCTGCCTGCCTTTTGGCCCATACCACAAAGTGATGCTCTACCACACATTTCCATAATAAAGAAAAAGGACAGAAAGCAGATCTTTGTTATGTTGTTCAAGTCACATACACTCCAGTCCCCCTCATGTGTACATTCGATGTTTGCACTGTACATTCAGATAGGTGCAACCATTACTACTGCCAATTTTAGAACATGTTCATCATCTCAAAACAATTCTGAACGCTATCAGCCAGATTGGCCATCACCTTCCCTACCCCTAGCTCCTACCTCACTCTACCCATTTAGCTCTAAGTTACCCCTAATCAACTTTCTACTTCTACAGATTTCCTTGTTGTGGACTTTTATATGAATTGAATCATTTGAGGATGTTTGTGATTGGCTTCTTTCAGTTAGCACAATGAGGGTCATCCACACTGTGTCCTGAGTTAATGCGTCGTTCCCTTTCATGACGGAGTAATATTCTATCATGTGTATATACCACATTTTGTTTGTCCACTCAACAGTTAATGGACATCTGGATTGTTTCCATTTTTTGGTTATTATGAATAATATTGCTATGAACATTTGCGTATAGGTATGTGCAAACCTTTATTTTCATTTCTATCAGGGTATTTACTTAAAATGGCATTATTGGGCTCTATGGTACCTCTACATTTAATCATTTGGAGAATTGCTAGAATGTCTCCCAAAGTAACTGCACCATTTTACATTCCCAACCACAGTGTGTGAGGGTTATTATCTCTGCACATTCTCACTAACACTCGTTGTGATCTAATGATTTTCTCCCGGGCATCCTAGTGGGTGTGAAGTATCACTCATCGTGGTTTGTATTTGCATCCCCAGTGACTAGTGATGTCAAGTATTTTCTTATGCTTCTTGGCCATTTGCTTTGGTTTCAGAGGAAGAGTCTCACCATGTAGAACATTCTACCATCTTACCCTCCTTCTTCTGCTCCTCACCCTTTCCCATCTAACCCAAACACACACACACAGGGCCAAGCTCTTCTCCTTCACAATACAATGCAGCTCCTTCTTCTATGATGAGATTTACACAGAAAGTTCAGAAGTTCTAGAGCCATGATTCTATATGGGAACCGTTGTGGCTTAATAAGGAGAATTGTGACCTCTGACCATGTCTTTACCACCCTTGGCTGAATTCCAGGCTCAGGCCAGTGCCTTCAGGATCTCTTTGCATTTCCCGTGTGACAGTGGAAAACAGTGGACAGTAGGCCCTCAATGCACTCTTGTCAACTGAAGCAAAGACTGTAGGTCAACTCATCAGGTCAAGTCAGGTGGACTCAGGTGAGTGATTGCAGAGGGTTCGGGATGAACCGTTACAGACATAGCACAAGGTAAGTTCCATCCAGGAAGACCCACAAGAGAATTGCTAGGAATGACAATAAGAACTCCAGGGTAAGTCCACATCCATTTCCTGAGAAGAAAAAGCCACTTTTTTCTGGGCTTTGGTCTTTATTCCTAGTAGGTGCCTTGAGGTGAGAAACTAACAATTTGATTTTGACAGATGGGCAAATTGTCTTCGAGATTGGTTTCTTCAAGTATTCAATTGATTCACTCATTCATTTGTTCTCTGGACAATCATTACATCTGGGCTAACAGGGCAACAGAGTGCTAAGTGCTAGGGATATAGTCTAATCAACGTCTTTAAAATCCAGCTGGGATTGAATGCCAGAGCAACCAACAGGAATTCCTCTTGAGAGGGCTGAAGTAAGCTTTCACTAACAAGGTGATTCTTGACAGTGAGGAAGATTTCTGCCCCTTAGATCAAAGAAGGAAACAAAAACATTTACAGAAAGTTGGCATAACATCAAAAGAATGTAGAAATGGAGTTTATACCTCCTCCATCCTCAATTTCCTGGCATTTATCTTCCTACTGCACGAAGGTATGGAACTTTGAAGTCCATGTTCATTGGTTGGTATTAACATCAAGGTAACCCAGTCTGAGATCCCCAGGATTTATATCCATTCAGGATTATTATAGAGCATTGTTTCTGGAGCCCCGAGTCTACCTGAGGTGCACTCTGACTGGAGACTGGCAGATGCATCTTCAATTCGCTGAAGTCATGGGCAATCCAACTGCAGAATGGGCCTGTTAGGGATGAGATCATGGTTCAGCGATGGGTTTTATGTCTGGGCTTGTTCCTGGGTAGTGGCACAGAGCCCACTGACTTTCTTCTGTCTACCAACCCTTACATACCCAGCCTCTGCTGGTTCCTTAATATTTTCATCTACTCACCAACCACAGCCTATGGACTTGGAGACAATAAAGCCTTCCCATCCACCTCTATCCTGGCAACCTCATTTTTTTTTAGACAATTGAGCATCTCTCTCTTGGAAAATAACAATAGTTGAGGTGGAGATTGAGCCACGTATTCATATATAAATGGGTTTCAAGCTTCCGTGCTTGAAACACTTTCTCATTCCCAGTGCATTGTTGGATAGCATTCCTCAAATTCTACTTGGATGTTGCTCTCATCTTCTGTCTCTGCATTTAAGAATGTTGAGATCCTTTTAATATCAGTTTTCTTTATTACTTATCACAGTGTACTCATTTTCTGTAACTTATTGCAGTAGGTGATCTTGACTTACCTGGTCCAATCCTCTGCCATAACATATATATAAGTAAAGTTCCTGATAACCCTTCCATGAGATTTGGGGTGCTTCTAGAGATTTACTCTTTTATATCTATTCAGTACTCCAACTTGCACATCTATGCAGCTTCTTGTCTGGCATCACACATGCTCAACCCCACTCTTGCTGGAGCAAGAGACAGGATTGGCAGCCAGAGCAAGTCCTGCAGCTTTGGGACAATAGTGGTTGAGTCTTGAGTGCTGTCCTCCAAAGTCTCACCTCCCTCAAACCAGTAGTTAAGAGATGGTTGAGGTACCAGCACATATATCAAGAGATAGGAGTTTATCTGGTGTTCTGGTGAATATATTAAGGTATATTCACATAATGAAGTTGAAAGAGAATATTTCCATTAATGGATATGGAGAAATATCCAAGGTACATTGTCAGTAGAAAAAATCACACAGTGTATATAGTGTTATTTGTGTGAAAAATAAAAATAATACCATAACATCTGTGTTTATGTAAATACACATTTGTGTATTTACTTCAAAGAAACACCATAAAAGCCAGAAATCAATAAAAATGAGTAACTATAATAGTGGATAGGATGATAGAATAGAATAGAGCCAGAAGTAAGAATTCTCTCAGTATACATTCAAAAATATTTTTGAAACTGAACACAGTGGTGTGACCAGCTACTCAGGTGACTGAGGCGAGAGATCACTTAGGGTATGAAGCCAGACTGAGTAATAGATTCCAGCTCAAAAACCTTTTTTGACTTTTGAATTACCTCAGTGTCTTATACTCATAAAAAATCAAATTTAAAAAGATAAGAGAAATCCTTCCCCAAATGGTACATCCAAATAAATTAACTGTGTATCACACTGATAACACAATTACATGAAGAAAAATTATTTCAAGAATGGATGAACACAGTACTTGAGTTGTATATCCTTGGTAGGATGCTCTCTGATCAAAAAAGTATTACAAATATACTTTGCACTTACTGGGTTTGTTGTTAGTGGTAAAGTTATTACTATTGTTTTGAGACAACTATGTGAATATTGTTGGATAGGACAAGAAAGTATTGCCTTGTCCCTCAGTATTCTCAAGGATACCAAAATCTATGGGTTCTCGTGTCCTTTATGTAAAATGGTATAGTATTTATATATAACCTAATCACTCCTGTGTAATTTAAATCATCTCTAGATTACTTATAATACCTAGTATAATGCAAATGTTGTATAAATAGTTGTTGTGCTATATTGTTTAGACAACAATGACAAGTGCACATGTTTAGTTTAATTCAGATGGGTTTTTTGTGAATACTTTTAGCACACTATTGGTTCAATCTATGGGTCTACAGTTGATTCAATCTCTGTTCTCTTTGTATGTGCTTCTCTAATAGTTCTAAAATAGCTTCTCTTGGTCCCAGTGACAGAGATCTCCACTCCTCTCCATGATTCTCGTCAGGAAATTCAGTGTTCTTCTGAAAGTCAGGAAAACCTCAGTGGAGACCACTGGGTCTTCTATACTGGGAAAGCAGCCTATGTTGTATAAAAGCTTAAACTAATCCAAACAAGTACCCGGTTGTAGTAAGTCTCCATTCCTCTTCGTCCAAGGGCTGAATGCACCATTATGCTTCTAGTCCCTCACTGGGGATTAAGACTTCCCTCCTGATAGGTGGCTAGGGACTCCCTAGTTGGCTTTGGTGCTTGCTGGCTACAGCCTCACTAAGGGCTGGGATGTTCCTAGGTGAACTAGTACTTAGTGCAATTGGGAAAATAACTAAAATAAAAACTGCCATTCCAGGAAACCTGTTCAAAAACAAAGGAAGGTGGGCAGGGGGTATCAGGGGGAATAGATCCAACAATTTGTGTCTCAGTTGTATTCAGTTGGGGAAGTTGTCCCTAGATAGTTGTATATAGTGAAAGGAAGAATCTTGTTAATCAAGGCATTAGTTAGTAATCAGGAAACTGTCCTGCTATGCAGTAAAAAGGAATTGAAGGCATTATTTCCAAATCAATCACACCATATAAATTTTACCAAATATGAGTCCAATATGTTTCAGTGAATTCTCTCATATATATATATCACCCTTTTCTATAGACATACAGATGTAATCTGTGGCGTACATGCTAACCGCCTTCACCTAAAGGAAAAATAGAACTTATTTTTGCTTTCAGCAGGAAGCTACAACTTGTTGCCAGATGCCTAGGGTAACTTGCACAGAGACCAGGAAACAGAGAACCATCCATCTTGATGTTCACATTCCAAAATGAAGTCATTGAGGCCTTCAAGAAAGACATTCTGGGAAGTGAAAGAGGCAAGGAATGGCTTATATAAAATTTTGAATGATTTACATACATCCTGAAGAAAGAAAGGATTCTAAAAGAAATACTCTGTTAAATTGCATTAAATCTGACCTAAAGCTGCCTCCGTATATATTTCGTTTCTCTGAAAAATGTCTCCATACATAATGTCTTAGGTACTTTCTCGTTGATAAGACAAAATACCCAGCACCCACAAAGGATTAAAGGTTTATTTTAGCTCACAGTCTGTAGAGGTTTCAGTCCATAGCCAACTGGCTCCAGGGGTGTGGCAGAGGAGAAACAGTCCTTGCCAGAGCAGGAAGGAGGCAGGAGGCAGGAGGCAGCAAGTAACAAGCCTGCCTTCTTTCTGTCCCTTTATGGTCCCTCCAGGCCTACTGAATGGTGCCACTCACACCCAGGATAGAGTTGGCATTATCCACACCTAGAACTATGCTACACCAATTTGTTTATGCCACACCCTGAACCAGCATCACATATCTATGTCCAGCCATATCCCCAAAATCCCACCTATGACTGCATGTGTCTTTGAGGGGACATCTAAATACAAGCCATATATAACACATAATGAGCTATCACCTAACTTGAAACGTAAATTGACTGTAACCTGCTCTTACAAGTAGCTGAGTTTCAGCCAACAGCAGGCAACCAACTATTTAAATCAGGTTCAGTAAGGCAAAGCCAAGTTTTAACTGATCCAACTGACTTTGTGCCTCCCTTCAAATCTTATTTCTTTTATTTTTATATACTCTGTTAAATTAAAACTCTTTTTGTATTTTTCTTATTTTGAAGAGAATAAAACCAAATGAAATAAAGCAGAATAGAGTCAATGAAAACAAAACAATGAACATGGTACATGACTTCAAAAAAAGATAAAATGAAATCAATAATGGCTACCATAATACCTCTTGTTATCTTCAAAACAACTGCCCATACCATCAGGCATAATAAAATGAAACAAAATAGTACAGAATAAAACCAATAAAAACAAAACAATGGAAGCAATACAGGACTTGGAAAAAATAGTAAAACAACAGTGGCTACCATAATGCCTCTTGTTATCTTCTAAGTATTGCCTATATCATTAGACATAATACAATCAAACAAATCAAAACAGAATAAGATCACTCAAAACAAAACAATGAAAGCAATGCAGGGCTTCAAAACAAGGTAATAGGAAATCAATAATGGCTACAATAACGTATTTTGTTATCTTTGAAATAGCTGTCCATACTACCAAATATAATAAAATTAGACAAATTGAAACAGAATAAAACCAAACTAAACAGAACGATGAAAACAATACAGGATTCAAATCATGATAATAGATTAGCAATGGCCACTGCCTTCCCTTTTTAGACACTTCCTTCCCTTTCACTTTCACAATATGTATTGTGTATTTTGAATCCTACCAACTCCCTTAGTTTTTTTATACTAGGGAGACAACACAGTGTTCACCCATGTGACTCTGGATCATTTCATCCATGAGCATGATCTTAAGTTGTATCCATTTACCTACAAGAGCCTCGAGGTTATCTTTCTTTATAGCTGAGTAACTTTCCACTGTATAAAAATACCATGTCTTTCTTGTCCACTCTGTGGCTAATGGGCAAGCTACCCCCACTTCTTTCTGGTTCCCCATCACATAGAGCTCCTTTGACTTTCAGTCTATGAACCCACTTTCAAGTCAAATGTGTTTCTTGTATAAAGCATGTTGATGAATCCTATCTCCTGATCCACTCTGCCTGTGTTTCTTTTTGTTGGTGAGTTGAGGCCATCTACATTAATGGTTATGACCAACATGCACTGCCTCATCTCTGCCATGCTATTTTCCTGCCATTGGCTGCCTACTTTTCCTCTCCATTCAATTGTCCACTCCACTTGGTGATACCCCTCTGCCACTGTTTCTGGAGCTGTGGTCTTTTTTATCTCTCTCTAGAAAGTCCTTCAGTATTCTTTGTAGGGTTGGTTTGGTGGTCATGAATTCCTTCAGTTGTTCTTTGTCATGGAAGTATCTTGTTTCTCCGTTAATTTTGAAAGAAAGTTTGGCAGGGTACATCAATCTGGGCTGGAAGTTGTTTTCTTTCAAGACTTGAAATACTTCACTCCAAGCTCTTCTTGGCTTGATGGTTTGTGTTGAGAAGTCTGTCATGATTCTGATAGGTTTTCCTTTATAGGTGATCTGTTTCTTTTCTCTAACAGATTTTAATATTCTGTTCTTGTGTTGAATTTCTGGGATCTTGATTGTTATACGTCTGGGTGTAGATTTATTTTGATTATGGCCATCTGGAGTTCTATATGCCTCACTTATCTGAATGTTACTTCATTTTCCCATGCTTGGGAGGTTTTCTGATATTATTTCTGCAAACAGAGTTTTAATATCATTTGTGTTGACCTCTGCTTTTTCACTCACACCTATTATTCTTAAGTTATGTTTCTTTGGGTTGTCTTGCAGCCATTGAATTGTTACTTCCTTGTTCCTTGTTATTTTTAAGAGATCTTTCCTTTCACGATCACAAGCTGCAAACCTGTCTTCAAGGTTTGAAAGTTTATCTTTAGCTTCTTTCAAGTGGTTTTGCTAACTTTCAATGGAGTTTTTAATTTCCTGGATATCTCTTTGAATCTGTTTCATGTATTCTAAATCTTTCTTATATTGTTCATTCAAGGTTTCCCTCATTTTCCTATACTCCTCCATTTTTTCATCTATGTCTTCTTCAGGGGTGATTAGCAATTCTTTTATTATGGTTTTCATTTCTTTTTTTTGCCTGAAATAATATTTCTGTTCTAATTTCTTTCATAGACTCATGAAGTTGTTTCTTTACTTTAGTTGCCATCACTTTAGAAATTTCAGGTGTGCAACTCCTGATCTCTTCTGTGTTTACATCACCTAGACTTACTCTGTTTGGATTGGGGGTCAGAGACTGCCTCTTGCTTCTTTGTCTTGATATATTCCTGGGTTCTACTGGGCAAGTGGGTACTGGGGTCCCAGGCACTTCCCACATTGGCTACAATTTCTCTGAGGTGAGACTGTTTGGTTCTTCTAGTCAGTGCTGGCTACAGATATCTAATGGTGGCCATTGGGTGAACTGGTGCAGGGCTGTCTGCTGCTTTTCCCAGCCTGTGTTGGCTCCCCGATGGCTTGTGGAGTGAGTGTGGGGGTGGGGCTGGCTGCCGCCTGCAGACCTGGGCTGGTCACCAGTGGGGATCTACCACTACCACCCTGGAGTATGCATGGGGCCACTGCCTCCAGACTGAGCTGACTACCCATAGAGAACCTCTACAGTGCCCACTAGAATGCTTATGGGGGCAGGGATGGCCACCAGCTACTGACCTGGACTGGTCACCCACAGAGATCCTCCACTGCAGCCCCTGGAGTTTGCACAGGGTTGGGACTGGCTGCTGCCTCCAGACCGAGCTCGCTACCCACAGGGACCCTCCGAGATGACTGCTAGAATGCACACAGGGGTAGGACTCAGTCCAAGCAATTTCCATGGATCTGTGCCCAGATAGGAGCTGATGGAGGAGGCTGGGAGCAGTTATAGTTCCAGACTTATCTGGCCTGACTCCAAAATAGTTCCCAACCAATCGCTCTCTCCAATGGGAGAGTCCTCTGCACTCACTGCCAGCTAGTTCAGTCTTCCAGGTCTGCTGCTCATGTCCACTGCCTCTCGCCTCCAATGTTGCCTCTATCTGCAGAGGCCTCCAAGGTTGCCAGCCACCACGTTACCTTGATCATCTTCCCCAGGTTCCAACAGCTCCTCTTGCACAGTGGTCCGGCTCCGGGGAAAGGTGCTGCCAGCTACCGCCTTCTTCTTCATTTAAATTTTTCTTTCTGCTCTTTCTGTGGGCTTCAGTTCTCACTTTAGGTTCTTCTTGGATCCAGGGGACCCACTTCCTTTCTTCTTGTCTTCCCTATGATGCTATATTCCAGCATCTGGATAGTATCTCTCAAAGAGGCTGTTTACTCTGCTGCTTACTGTTCCACCATCTTCCTGGAAGCCCAAATTAAAACTCTTTGAGATGGGCATTTATTTAGCCATTACAGGTGCTAGCCAGAAAAGGATCAGGTCTTGGGACAAGTTTCTCTAACTACCAGCAGCAAAACTAGGTAGCATTTGGCAAAATGTCCACTAGCCCTAGAGCTAAGAGTATTTTTAGAACAAAACAATGGGGAAGGAAAGCATAAGTAGTTTAGGATAGGAGGTCAGACTATAATTGAAGCAATTGTTGCTTCTGGATTGTTTGAGGTTAACAGTTCCAAAAGATTATATGTAAGCAGGGCACAGTCATCCACATGCTTGGCTCTGATGGGATTTAATTCAAGGTTTCGATGTACATCCAGGAATATGAAACAGACTTGTGTTAGTTTCCTCCATAGCTATTAACTTATTAACTTTCCTTTCCTTTTTCTTCCTTCCATCCTCTGACCTTTGTAATTAAGTTTAGGACATCTCAAATTTTTTCTTTTATTATCCTTTATGTTGCCTGGGAAATACAGGAGTAGTGGAGGATTCACTGAGAGAGGCATTGTGGAGAGTAATTCCCTGGTCTAGGGCTGAAGAGTTCCTGCAGGCCTGGTGCACTGGCCTCCTTTCCTGCACACTGACTCCTCCTTTTCTTGAGCACCTGCCATCCTGGACTCCCTGTTTCATGAGTTTCACAAGGGTAAAAGAAGAAAATAATCTTCTCTACCCACCTTAGGTTTTTCAACTAGGGCTGTGTAAATTAGACTGGAGAAAGATTCAGGAGAGAAAAACAAACTCATTTATTATTAAGAGTATCACCCATGTATGCAGAAGAACACAGATCAGTGACCCACCACTGTGGCTAGAATTTGAGCTTAAAAGCTACCAGCTTATGTGAAAATAAAGGAAAAGGGGCTCAAGGGTTTCAGGTAGGAGAAGCAAGTTACAGGAAGATGACCAAGAAAAGTATGGTAAACAAGAATTTTCAATACACTTTGTTATGCAGATTCAAGTGTGTGCCTTCTCTGTTGATAAGTAAAGACTTCTTTTTCTTCCTGGGAGAAAAAAAAATAGTTCTATGATTCTGTCAAAGAGGACATCTTTGTTCCCTGTATTGAGAACTTTTCTTGCATCTAGTTATTCTCAGTGGTCTTTAGGGCAAAATAATCCACATGCTGAAGAGGCATATTTGAGCATGGCATACTCACTTCATAAATAGTGGCCCAGAGCCAGAGAGACCCGTGGTTCCTTACCTCGGCCCTACCACCTCTTTCATCTGAAACCTACTATGCTGCAATGGAAGCCAACCATGAAAACACACAACCTTTATTTTTGAGCCTTAAATACAGAAGGCTGATTCCCAACTATGGTAAATGGAAGGAAAAAAATTCAAGCTTCAAGGCAAGTTCCTACATATCTCCTTAGATCTGAGATTAGAAAACAGCTGGCTCTCTGATAGAGGCACAGGAATATACAAATAGTTCAAGAAGGCGTCACAAGGTCCTGGGAAATGAAATAAAAATCCAGATAGCTGGGACTCAGCCCAGACTAATTGAACCATAACTACTGGGCAGTTTTTAATGTTCTTGCAGATTCTAAAATATAGCCAAAGTCAAGAACTGGCTTTAGGAGGCAGAATGTGGGGGAATCTTTTATATGTTACTGGGGATTCTGGGCTAGAGTCTTTGAGCAAAGGAAAGCCTTTGCAACCTTGTAGGGAAGAGGAATAGGGAAATTTTGGATTTTCAAAGATTCTCTGATAGCCATGTAGAAGATGGATAGTAGAGAAACAAGGATGGGAGACCAGTTAGGAGATTGTCAGGTATGTTAGTCAATTTTCTGTCACTATAACAAATAGCTGAGATAATCTACTTATAAGCAAAAAGATTTCATTTGGCTCACCATTTTGGAGGTTGCAGTCCATGGTTACTTGACTTGCTTTTTTGGGTCTATGAAAAGGCATCTCAATATGGCAGGAGCATGTGGACAGAAAAAAATCTGCTGACCTCATGTCTAGGAAGTAAAATACAGTGAGGAGCAGCGTGTCTCACTATTCCTTTTCAAGATGTATCGCCAGTAACCTGAAGGCCTCACTCTGTGTCCTACCTCTTAAATCCACAGTTTGGAATACTCCTATGGAGTACTCCTTTAACACTTGTGCTCTTTGGAGAACACTGTTCTAAACCACAGCATTCTGTCCTTAAGTCAACAAGGTTCATGCCCATTTCACAGTGCAAAATGCATTTAATTTATGCTCAAAATCTTAACTGTTCCAGTCCCAAAGCCACAGTCTCCTCGAAGATTCAAGACAAACTCATCTGTAAACCCCTGTGAAAATCAACAAGGGAGTTACATACTTCTAAACTACAGTGGTAAGACAGGCAGAGGGAAAATATTCCTACTCCCAAGAGAAGAAATAGGAAAACATAAATAAGGACTCAGACCATAATAAAACTTCTACCTGCAGGAAAAACATGAAATCCTAAATTTCCATGTGCAGAACGCTGGGCGTATTGTGGTGGGACATGGGCTCCAACAGCTTGTGCAGCCCTGCTGCCTTGTTGAATGCCACCCACATGGCAACTCTCTTGGGCTGGCTCTTCCTGGTGCCTGCAGCTTTTCTTGAAGAGTGTTGTTAACTACTAGTTCCTTTAGATTTCTGGAGTCTCCACTGAAGCTTTGCCTTCACTCTTACAGTTCTACATATTGCTATCAGGAGCTGTGTGCATGGCCTCCCAGGCTTTCCTTTGAAGTCTCAGTAGAAGCCTTCATGACTCCTTAATTCTTGCATTATATAGTCTGAAAACCCAACATCATATGGATGATACCTAGGCCTATTGACAGCACAAGCTGTACTTGGACCTGCTCAAATCATGGCTACAGTGATCTCAGAGTATCTTGCTGACTTAGGAAATCCTGGGAGAATGGGGTGCCCTGGGGCTCTTTTCTCAAAGGACTGTGCCCTGGAAAGTATGGAACAAATTTGCATTTCTACATCTCTGACCCTATCATAGCTGTGACCTTGCCAGTCTCTGAGATACCCCCTAGTTGTTCCAGTACAAAACACTTAGCTTCTTTTTAATGGTGCCAATCTCTTTAGCAACTGTAGCCTTACTGACTGCACCTTTACAAGCACTGTTTTCTGAACAGACCATAATTTTGGGGGGATGATATCAAGAAGGGGAATAGTTGGGTCAAATGAAACTCCTTGTTTTAGTTTTTTGAAGAATCGCCACCATGATTTCCACAGTGGTTGCACCAGTCTATACGCCCACCACTAGTGGAGAAGGGTTTCTTTCTCCCCACAGCCCTGCCAACATTATTTATTGGTTGATTTCTTGATAATAGCCATTCTTTCTGGAATGAGATGAAATATTAGCACTGTTTTAATTTACAACTCTTGAATAACCAGTGATCCAGACATTTTTTCTTATGTTTACTTGCAATTTCTACTTCTTCATCTGAGAAGTGTGTGTTCACTTAAAATGCCCATTTTTTATTGAATTTTTAAATTTTGGGGATCTGATTTTTTTAGTTCTATGTATATTCTATATATTACTCCTTTACCTGAGGGATAGCTGGCAAAATTTTTTCCCCACACTGTAGATCGTCTTTTCATTCTGTGGGTAATTTCTCTTGCTACACAAAGTTTTTTAATGAGATGAGAACCTAGTTGTTGATTCTTTGTGGTATTTTCTGTGCAATCAGGGTTTTGTTCATAGTCTTTGCCTGCACCAATATCTTCAAGAGTTCTACCTTTTCTCTATTCTAGAAGATTTAGTGTTTTTGTTTTATTATTTAAATCTTCAATCCATTTTAATTTTAGTTTAGTGAATGGTGAAAAATATGGGTCTAATTTTAATCTTCATCATGTACAAAGTCTGTTTTTCCAGAACCATTTATTAAAAAGTCTATCTTTCTTTCAGTGAGGGCATTTGGTCTCTTTGTCAAAGATAAGATGGCTAAGTATGTTTGGAGTTGTTTCTGCCCCTTGTAATCTGTTCCATTTAGCCTCAGGTCTATGTTTTTTGCCAGTACCTTGCTGTTTTTAATCACAGTAGCTTTGTAGTATAATCTAAAGTGAGGGATTGTGATGCCTACCTTGCATTTGTTGCCCAGAATTGCTTTTGCTATTCTAGGTCTCTTCTGATTCCAAATGAATTTTAGAATTATTTTCTCTAACTTTGTGAGACATGCCATTGTGATTTGATCTGGATTGTATTAAATCTGTATAACAGTTTTGGAAGTATGGCTGTTTTCGCTGTATTTTTTCTTCCTACCCAAGAACAAGGGATATTCTTTAATTTTCTGATATTTTCTTTGATCTCCTTTTCAGAGTACTATAGTTTTCAATGTAAAAGCCTCTTGCTTCTTTCATTTGATTGATTCCTATGTATTTCAGTTTTTTGAATGATATTGTGAAAGGTGTTGTTTCCCTGATTTCTGTCACATGAGTTAGTTATTTGTGTATAGAGATGATATTGATTTTGGAATCCTGACTTTATATCTAACTAGGCTACTGAAATTGCTTATTAAATATAGAAGTCTTTTGGCGGAGTTATTGCGGTTTTCTATACAGAGTATCATGTCATTGCAAATAATGATAATTTAACTTCTTCCTTTCCTATCCTTATTCCTTTTATTTCTTTCTCTTGTCTAATTGCTGTGGCTAATGTTTTGAGAACTATATTGAATAAAAGTGGTGATAGTGGACATCCTTGTCTTGTTCCTAATTTTAGAGTGAAAATTTTTGTACACTTAGTATGATGTTGGCTGTTAATTTGTCACAGATGGTTTTTATCAGATTGAGTTAAAAACCATCTATTCTTTTGAGTTTCTATCATGAGTGGGTGTTGGACTTTGTCAAAAGCTTTTTCTGTCTCTATTGAGAAGTTCATATGGTTTTTACCC
>RJWM01019037.1:0-39871 GCA_004363535.1 Dasyprocta punctata | reverse complement strand
TTCTGGCCTCCTGTCACAGCCTCCCAGACTGCTGGGATTACACTCTCAACTTTGTATGATCTTTTGGCCACTGAAATATGAACAAAGTAGGCTTCTCAAAGTAAACATAGGGCAATAATTGCTGTTCTCTCTCTCTGTCTCTCTCTCTCTCTCTGTCTGTCTTTCTCTCTCTCTCTCTCTCTCTCTCTCTCTCTCTCTCCCTCTCTCTCTGATACATCCCATTTTTACCTCCTAAACTCTAGTTAAAATGTTAATAAGTGTTTAATCAGCAAGGGCAGAGGCAACATGCAATATCTTTGCATCCAAACAAGTCTCATAAAAAGTATACCTTGAAACAAAAGCAAAATCCTTTTCCTACAGTTTCATTACATAAAGGATGATTTCTAGTATGTCTCAGAAACAAGTTAATAATAAACATTATCCATTTTTCCCCAATAGGTTGGTTCAAAAATAAGCAGAAAATTACCAGTTCAGCAAAGGCTAAGGAACAATCCATTGCCTAATGGAGAAGTATAATCTTGAGTTCTCATTGACCTAGAGAACCTTCTGAAAGAATGAGAAGTGTTTGTGTATTAACAAGGGACAGTCTGGGATGTTTAGCAGAAAATATGGGAAATAGATAAAAACTTTAAAAAGAGACAGTACACAAACTGCAAAGAACCTAGGAGGAAGCAAACATGCACAGAGAAATCATAATATTGGTTAAAGCTGAATTCAGTGAAAAATGAATCTCAAAGAGAATGAGTAAATTCATATTCATCAGTTCTCTGTTTTGTGAATTAGGTGGATGATACACAGGCAAAACACTTCCTCTAGGAAGTTTGCGTGTGTGTGTGTGTGTGTGTGTGTGTTCCATCGTTGTTATTGTTTATAGTAGTTGCATAGTGGCATGGGTGTTGTCACTGTAGAAACTAAGTAATTCCTATACAGCTGATATAGTGATGCTCACACAACTTGAATAAATTTCAAACTGGAACATGAATGTAGGGAAATTGAAACTAAAACATCAGTCTTAAGTGAATTGACCATTCCTTTTTATTCTTGAAGCAGAAAAAAAATAATATATTCATAACAGTTACATATTTTTTCTTATGCAATGGAACAGTAACTAATGTTTATTCAGCCATTTTCATGTGCCAGGCATTGCTGAGAGTTTAACTGGGCAATTATTTGAATCTCAAAATGGCCTATGGAGAAAGCATAACAGTCAAGGTCTAGTCAGGAGACAGAGACCACATGACTATTTTAACAGAGGGAATTTGATTAAAACAATTGCAGAGTAGGTACTGAAGAACTGGAAAATACAGGAAATAGGACATAGTAACTACAGAAAGCAGTAATACCCACTAAGACCAGGAAAACAGATGGAAGAGTGTATCATTGACATAATTTAGGGGCCTAAAGGAAGCTCTTTGTGGAGCTAAAACAGCCTCCTCAAGAGCAGGATTCTGCCTGGCTGGTGTTGCTGTTTCTGGTGATCTTCAATGGTATTATTCCTGCACATGTTAGACATGTGTGCGTGAGCGTGTGTGTGTGTGTGTGTGTGTGTGTGTGTGTGTGGTATTTTAAATCATTTCTTTCTGCTATAATGAAGTGCTACTATTAGACTGAAGAAAAATTCCAGTGTGAGACTGATTAATCAAAATAGAAAATACTACAAAGACCTATTACTTTCTTTAGTTTGGGTCTCTCTCTAGTGTCCCCTACACATAGATCTTAGCAGAAGGACAGACAGCAAAGAAGATCTGTCCCAAACCCAGAATCCAAAGCAGAATAGAGAAGGGTGGTGCTATAGCCAGAAGACAATAGCTGAATCCATTGTACAGTAAGTGTAATAAACTATCCAGGATGGCAGGTGAGAAAACAGAGGCACGAGAAAGGTAAAGCATCCTGTACAAGGTATCTACACCATAGAAGAAGGAGAGCTGGGACTCAAACAGGGGCAAGTTGCCTTAAAGTTCCATCTCTTATCTTTCAAGCTGTATCCATTTTTCCCATCCATTGGTAAAGAGACACAGCCATTGCAGTGGAAAGAGGAGCCCACAAAAGCCAGGTTCCAGAACCAGGTCAGTTATGAGGTATATGGATTTCAGGAAATCATTTCACTCCTTGGACTTCAGTAATATTTTTCTCAAAAATGAGATGAATTAGCTAGGGAGAACATAAAGTTCATTTCAGTTTAACCATTTTTTAAAAAGTAAGAATTACCCCCATGAAAATCTATAATTCCTGAAGTGTCTATAGAGATTTGTGCTATGGGTTATGTAACTCTAGTCTACCAGTATTACCCAGAACAACTGCATTTGGAAATAATTTTATCCAGTTACCCCTGTTAATTGCCTCTTGTGCATGGGTCCTTCTTTCATTTATGTCAGGAGCACTTAGAATGTTTAGTCACAAGACAAACAAAAAGTGGATAGGAATCTTGTATTTTCAAATGATAATTTCCTACTATGGACTGTATTATACTATAGAGCTAAAGGCCCTCCCTTCAAGGACCTTATAATCTGATAGATTCATGGAAACAACTAAGGGAACAAATATATATATATATATATATATATATATATATATATATATATATATATAATGTTGGGCTATGAAGTATGAAGAGAAGGTTGGGGGCTGCTGGGGTATTTGACATTTATTCATTGGCCTAAATGAGGGTAGGGTGCCCGTAAGCCATGGAAGTCTTCTTTAAACAGGTGGGTTGTGAACTGAGTTTTCTAAAAAGAAAAAGAAAAAAAAAAAAAGAATGCATCAAGCACAGAAATGTAGAGTAGAGGGTACCAGGGTTAGGCAGAAAGTGTGTAAAGGTGTTCAGAGCAGACAGAACTTTATGATGTTAGTTTTAATATAGTATTATTAGAAAAGGCACACAAGAGGAGAACATTATACACTTGGAATTTTCAAATAGTTCAGGACTTCTAGACTGAAACACCTGACTGGAGAAGGCAGGCTAATATCAATAGAAGGAGGGAGATATAGAGATAGCAGCCAGGTGATAAAAGTGTTATATATTAAAGAGCTTGAACTTTTTTTGTAAGTAGGCATACTCCACGGACTACTAGTCACCATCAAAAAGCAACAAGCTGCTAAAACGTGTTACATTATCAATGAACCCCAAAATTATGCTAAGTGAATGAAGCCAGAATAATCTATGATGTCATTTACATGAAATTTTAAGAGAAGACAGATCTATAGATAGCAGATCAGTAGTTTCTTGGGATTACAGTTCAGAGTGACTGACAGTACAGAAACTGTCCATAAATAACAGAGAAGATAAAAGGTAGTTTACAGGTTCTGGCACCAGGTTCAGATAAATTATGATACACAGCACATAAACCATAGAGTGGGTAGAATGGAATCATGCTGGTAGCTGGAACAACTTTCCCCAAAACCAGTCTGGGCTCCCTTCATGCCTCCAGACCTCAGGCATGATCCTATATGGCAATACAGTGGAGGACAGTATTTCTATAGCTGGTTTTATATTCTCTGGTGCTTTTGAACATCAGCCAGCCTTGAGAAAGCCCTATAAAAAAAAGAGACTACTCATTGGATTCAATTAACTGGTGTCTAGTGTCTGGCATGACCACTTCCTGGCTACTTTTAAAAAGTTACTCAACATCTCTGAGCCTTGATCTATTAATGGAATAATTATTTCACTCATTTCAGGAAGTTATGAGAGAATGATAACATAGGCAACTATTTGGCAAAGCATGTGTCCTATTTTGGTGCAACAGTGTGTATTAGGATAATTGTATTAAATGGTCAGGACTCAGATTTCTTAGCTATAAAATGTGGCTGGTAATATAAATATTCCTTTCCAGCTCTAGCATTCTATTTCAGTCTGTCAGGTCTTCAACGAAACGTTAGGTTCCTAAAAATTTTGTATTTGTCTGAGGCTCCCATGGAAGCAATTGTTCAAAGAGATTTGATAGGATTTCTCCTTCATCCAACTTACAACTCTCTAGAGCTTGCACTCAGGTTTTGCATAAATTGTGGTTTACATGCAGATTCAGCCTAGAAATGAGATAGAACAAGTATGGTGCTGCAGCATGATGACTCCAGATATTCTAAGCCAGAATGGTGAACTACATCTTGAGCAGCTCAAATGCAGTGTTTTGGACAACAAGACTTACGTATGAGGTCAAGTATATACAAACATTACCTAAAGGTATGTGGGTGAAGGTTAGTTCTTCTTCAAATAAGTCAGATACAACCCTACTTAATGACTCTCTGACTTTTCTAACTGATCTTGCTTTTGTTAACTGCTTCATTAACACAAGTCACTTCGCAGCCTACACCAAGAAGGTGGAAGGGGAGAGTTTGAATAGAACTGATTAATTCTTTACTTAATCTTGCAGTATCTTTCTGACTGACCTTTTCCTACTCTCATTATTACAATTCCTTTTAAGAGTGAACATGCGCTATGGAACAATTAGCCTTCTCCTCTGTCTTTTTATATTTAAGTGACTATTGTATAAGTACCCCTTAAGAAATGTTCCTCTCCTTTCGTGGTAAACTGAAGATAAGAAAATGGATTAAGTTTCTGAGCACAGAACAGTTTCAGCACAAATTACAGCTGCCCACACTGTTTTCTGTTCCCTGACACACACATAGAGCTTTAGCAGTATTTCTCGGGTCTTCAAGGGGCTGCCAGGCCACTTCTGAGGCAACCATTATTCTCTGATGAAAAGCTCCTGTGACCTCCACCTCAGCATTAAAAACTTGTCTATTTCTTACCTCATTCTTCAAAAGAACAAACTAGCTTTGGAACCTAGCAGGTGAGAAGTTAAAATGCATTCCATTTAAAAAAATGTATTTTTTGTGGCAGAAATTGCCTCTCTTTCTTCTGAACTGACCTACCTTATTGGGATGAGAACACATCACAGGAACAGAGTTGAAGACCATCCATTTAAATTGGGGAGAAAATTAAGAAATATGGAAAGTGTCACTTTGGAGGTACAAGTCTAAAAGAAATCTGCACAAGTGCTGCATAATTGATAATGAACCACTTACTGGTCTTGCAAAATGTGCTAATGAAATGGCTACTCTCTGCCACATTTATTCAGCTACTGATAAAAAGTGAGCAATTTGACTTTTAAACTTTACCCACCAGTTGAACTTAGTGTTTTGCTTGTTTATTTGTTTGTTTCTGTAGAGTTGGTAAAAAAGCACTTATGCAGTGCCAGAAGCTAGCCAGTGAAAAACGATCTTGGCAATTAGTTTCTGGGACTTCTGGTATGCACAATTTATGATTATTTTTTGTTGTTGTTATTACTATTTATTTTACTTTTTATAAAATTACTCCCATTCTTCTTGATTCACCAAGATCTTCATGCTCATTCCTTCTATCATCATCAAAAAACAATTCAGTTTTACTAAAATGCCTATGCTTGGCTATACCTTCAAAGTCGTACCCTACAAAGGACTTGTGTTTTAACAAGAATCTAAGTCTTACACCACAGCAGTTGTTATTAAAGAAGATACATATTATAATCATCTGTAAAACCACACTTTCAGCCCCCTCCTGTGATTCCAGAAGTTTAAATGTGTGAATACGTGTGTGTGTTTGTGCGTGCATTGCAGACATGGATGTATGTGCGCAGACGCAAAGCTCAAAAGTGATTCTTGTGCAGTCCCTCAGTGGTAAGTCACAGGACTGTGTTCTAGATTTAAGGACGCATTTAGGCCCCATCTCTCTCTTTTGTATATGAGTTCTCGATCTTCTGGCTTCTGCTATGAGATAATACAGGAAGACTCTGTCATCTACTAGACCCTGGCCTTGGATTTTTCAGACTCCAGGACTGAAAGAAATAAATTTCTCTCTTTTATGAGTTACCCAGTATGTAGTAGTCTGTCACAGCAACACAAAATGGACTAAGGCCAATGGTTTTCTCAAAAATAATTTTCTTATGATAATTATAAAGAATATATAAAATTTATGACATGAAATAAATGGAAAAAGTAACTCATAGCACCACCCAAAGAAAACCTATTGTTAACATTGTTATATATTTTTCCAGTCTTTTATATAAGAATTACTATCAGTTAGTACCTATTATCATGTAAAACTAATTTGGAAATCTTTAACCATGTCATTGGATAACATGCAAACAAAATGTAACTTAAATAACTCTAAAGTTTTCTGTTTTATGAAATTAATACATTTGAATAAATTAATCCCTATTATGGACATTTAAATTGATTCCTAATTTTTTTCTATTATAAATAATAGTGTAAAGAATATATTCATATATACATATTTTTTTTTTTGCCTCTAAATCTTCTGAGGAGCATTTCTGACTCAGTGACTGATTCAGTGAAGTGTAGGTGCTTATCCTTGACTGAAAGCAGTCTTGTGATCTGGTCTTGTGCTCATGGTGCAGCCAGTGTTAGATGTAAGTAACTGGACCTGAAATGAAGCTTGTCTGGAAGAACAAATTCCTAACAATTTATCATTGCCTAACAGCTTATCATTGCCTTAATTAAAGCCTTGGCTAGCCTGGAGTGGAGAGAGTGCTCACAGGAGCCAACTGTCCTAGTTTGCTTGGGGCTAAGAGGAATTCCAGGTACAGTAATTTCAGTGCTAAGACCAAAAAGTTTCAGTGCCTTTACCTTCATGTCTCATGACAAGAGGACACAGTTGATCAGTCATCATAGTCAAAATCTAAATTAGGTTTATAAAATATTAGCATTTTTTTTGCTGAGACATGAATATAATATAATACGATAGTTGTATTCACCATTTTCGTTTTCTTCAACATATTCTCTGCTAGAAAACTGAAATGACACAGGTATAATTACATTTTTGAAATTCTGGATCAACACAAGTGAGTTGAAAGAAGGGAATAAGGACCTTAGTATTACCAAGAGGTACGAATACCACCTTCTCTATTCCCAAGTCCATCTGTGATGTATACTGCAAGAACAATGGCTCCTCAAAAGCCAGCTTCCTTTTGCTTGGCTGCATCTTGTTAAGTACAAATTCACCTCTTTTCCTCTCTGGCCTGCTGGCTTTTTGACTCATTTAGAAACCAGTTCTTGCCATCTTATCTACACTTTCATATTGCTAAAAACTCACTAATGTCAGGCAATGAGATAAAGATTGAACTAGAAAGAAAAAAATAATAATTAACTAGCAGGGGAAGGGAATTACCTAGAGCCTATACTTTCCTTGATGCGCTGTGCCATGTTTTCATTTCAATTAATGTGATGGTCAGGATTGGGGTAAATACTCTTTTACATTCTGCCTAACACTCCAATACATTAAGGAAAACATTATCTCCTTTAGAGTCAATAATGCTCAGAATGTCAAAAACTAAATAGCATAATACAATCTTTACCCTGCCTTTACCTTCATGTTTCATAACAAGATGACACAGTTGGGACAGTACATTGATGATTAAAATGATATGAATTTGCAATTGTGGAGAAAATGGAAAGCATGTATTCTATTCTAATTATCTTGAATTTCTTCAGAACTGGATCTGTCTGTAACTGATGAGTAGCTTTCTGGCATTTAACTTTTCGAAGGAAAGGCACACATTTTGAAGAACTTTAGATAGTACAAAACGAAATCCATTTTAAATTATTGTCTCATTATATCTCAATCTGTACTTGAGAAAACCTGAATGTCTTACTCTGAAATTTACTTATTCATTCACTTAAAATATTAATTTTTCACCATCTATATGAGTGAAAAGTCTGAAGGTAGAATTATCACTAAGAAAACAATAAAAAAAACTATCTCTTTGCAGTTGAAATACTCTTATTTTGGGTTGTATTAGCTGTATGTACAAATCTGGCTACAAAGTAATCTGGACCAGTTTGCTCTGAATTTCTTATAGTTCTATTCCACAAAGTCTCTTACTCATCTATTTATTTGTATACTATTTTCACAGCACAATGTGCTGAATAGAGTGATGCCATGAAGAAAAGAATTTGTGGCTTTCTTTTCCAATTCAGATGGGTGACACTGCTCACAATGAGGGGCTCCTGTCATAACTGCTACGTATCAGTTTAATTTTTTGGCCTCTTTTGATAACTCACTTCTTTTTCCTCCCTTAGTTTCTCTTGCATACCATCCATTTCTGATAGTTGTAGAGCTCCTGAAGTTAAATTTCAGTCAAGATTACCTGACCTTATTATATCTTGGAATATCTTCATTCTACCATTACAACTTAGAGATGTATTAGTTATCAATTGTTACATTGCAGTATTACCAAAACCTTAGCCACTTAAATAATCACAGACTTCTCTGCTTAAAGATCTGCAATCAAAACTAGAATCAGTGTCAAGTGGGAATTCATTCTCAGATGAAGCCAAACTGTGTAAGAATTGGTTTAAACTCTCATGGGGTTTTGGAAGAATTCAGTTCTGAACAGTGAAAGGGCTGAGGGCTTGGTTTCCTGCTGGTGTACAGCTAGAGGCCAACACCCATGTAAGTTCCTTGGAAAAAGAAAAATATGACAGGAGAAGGCAAAAAATATAAACAAAGTGTTTCTGGAAATCTTTTTTAAATAAGGAAAGTAAGAAGAATTAAAGGGAGAGGAGGGGATTGGCGTTAAAGAAGAATCAAGATACGTACAGGGACAAATTCTCTATGATGAATGTGAGATATGAGATCTATAGATAGATGATAGATTGATTGATCGATAGATATGTAATAAAATTAATTTTTAGAAAAGAAAGTAAAAATAAGTTCTTTGTCATTTGGAATATCCTAATATGGCCGCTTGGTTTATCAACACCACCAACAAAGAAAAAAGGCACCAACAAGGCAGTTTCTACAATCGCATATAATATAACCACGCAATCATGTACATCCATCATCTTTTTTTTTTTTTTTATCGGTTAGAAGCAAGTCACAGATTTATGTGCTCTGAAGCTGGAAGAATCACTCAAGGATTTCAGAATCATCATCGCTACCCTAAATGACTTGTCCATCATATTGAGGATAAAACCCTATGTTAAATTTTTTTTCTTATAACTCTGTAGGCATTACTCCACTCTTTTTGAACATTTATTGATGCTATTGCAATTTGTTTTCCATTTTTATTTACATAAACTACCTTCTTAGAATGCTCTTAAAATCTTCTTTTCCCCTTGATATTCTGAAATTCAATGATGTTTCAAAATGTAAGCTTGGTTTATTTATTTATTTATTCATTTATTTATTATTCATTTGGTAGGCATTTGCTAAGCTCCTTCCATTCATAGACTCATTTCCTTTCTTAGAACATACTCATGCTTGCTTCTTTGATATTTTCCATGAGCCCTTTTTTATTGTCTAATTGTTGTGATTGTGTGGATGCCTTATTTTCTCCTTCAGGTTAGCAGCATATCTAAAGTTTTTGTCTGCACTCTCCAGTCTATCTGTGTATTCTATGATTCTTTTCTGTTTGTTTTGGTCTCTAAATTTTATATTGGAGGCTGTTTTGAAATGTGATTTTTGGTTATCTGTTCATAATCACAAGTAACATATTACAAATCTGCCTGGAAGATCTATGTGAACAGAGAGATTGTGTTGACTTTAGCATTAGGGTTAGGGTCCTTAGTAAGTTACCCCACTATGCCTGGTATCACTGAATCCTTAAACTCACCAAGCGGGAATGTAAATCAGAAAGGTTAACTCATTTGTGAAAAACTTTCAACCAGTTACATAATTACTTATGTTCAAATTATTCTAACACAATTACTATTCCTCCGTGTCCATATTGTTTTTATGAAACTGAGTTTCCTCTCTTGACTACTGTTTCTTGTCTATTTCTTTGTCCTTCTGGTTGATTCTAAGTGTCATTTTAGGACTGAAACTGATAAATGTATATGTTTAATTGCCACATTTATGCACAAATCTCCTCATTTCAATTAAAATAATTCACTGATTTATGAGGGTAGAGAGACAACTCCATTACTCCATAAATGTTATTAAATAATACTTTTTAGAAAAGTGGTGCAAGCCAGGAGTGGTGGCACATGCCTTTAATCCCAGCACTCAGGAGGCTGAGGTAGGAGGAGTGTTGTGAGTTCAAGGCCGGCTTGGGCTACAAGGTGAGTGAGGCTGGCCTGAACTACATAGTGGAACCCTGTCTCAAAAAACTAGGGCCAGAAATAAAATAAAATAAAATAAAATAAAAAACTAGGGCCAGGAGTTTGTCTCAGCAGCTTACACGCCTGCCTGACAGGCATGAGGTTGTGAGTTCAATCCCTGGTGCCACCAAAAAAAAAAAAAAAAAGTGATGCAAAGGGATTATTGCCTCACTTGGAGAATTGTAGAGAACTTCTATAGTTTCCACTATGACACTTGGATAAACAAGTGTATGCTGAGTGTGCAATGAAATACTCACATTTTGTTTAGTTTCTTAAAAGCACTAGTCTGTAAGTAAAATGTACTTATCATACCAAATTTGTCATTTGCATTGAAATGATGCTTAGTAATAATCAATGGTATGAGTACTAGAATCTAATATCCTCAAATTTGAGACATACTGGACCCACATATTGCCTCCATTATTTTTATTTATTTATTTATTTTACTTCGAGTCTCCTTTGTTAAAAACGCCGTGCTACTTGTGCTTGCCAAGTAGCTTAGCTACAAACCCATGCTCGTCAGAGGGGCTTCAACCTTATTTTTAAGTATCAGTGTCAGAGAGTTGCAAGAAATACTTTAAAATAGTATTTATAGTCTCATATTTTCAGAAAGCACTCATGTTACCGTTGGCACAACCTACAGAATAATGGCCCCAAAGTTGTTTACATCCTAATCCTTGAAACCTGGGAATATGTTATCTGGTATGGCAAAAGAGAATTAAAAATTGCAGAAACAATTATGGCTGTGAATCTGCTGACTTTAAAATAAATATTTTATTCTAGATAATCTGGGTAGACCAATATAACCACAAGGATCCTTGAATACAAGAGGCAGAGCCAGAAGCATGACATTATGAGAAAGATTTCACTGGCCTTCTCTGACTTTGAAGATGGTAGAAGGCCACGAGCAAAGAAATGAAGACAGCTTTGAGAAGATGAAACTGGCAAGGCATAGATTACCGTAGAGCCTCCACGCACAACCTCAGCACTGCTGACACATTGATTTTAGCCCAGTAAGATCTATTTCAGACTTCTGACCTCTAAAACTGCAAAACAATAAATTTCTATGGTTTAAATCACTGATTTTGTGATAATTTTGTACAGTAACAATAGATAACAGATTCAGTTCAAGAACGGGGTATTTTAATATGTTACATGAGAATGTGAGGAAGAACTACTATTCTTTACCAGTCACACAGCACTGTCACTAGTGACTTTTTCCAGCTCACTATCCTGATTCTGTGAGTCCGTCAGCATCTATCACTCCAGTGTTTACTGACTGTTTATCTAAATGTCTCATGTTTATACTCAGTAAGAAATGGCATCCCATTGGCTTGATCAGACACCATCCCAGCCTAGGGCATTCCAACTGGACAAAAATCTTTCTGCATTCTCCCTCAAGGACTACTGTCCAGCCTGCAGGTAGCCAGTCAGTGCTTGTACATGTTGAATTAGCTAGACCCCATGGACGAAAGTATGGTAAAACCCAATGTGAAATGAAAGGAAAAAGTGGTGATATTATTGCCTAGCATTCCTCCTAAGCATCCAAACTCTCAGAGACTAGAATTCCATGTTATGTGTTTACATCTAACTGCAAGGGAAACTAGGGAACATAAAATACCAATTTGCCCCGAAGTAGAAGAAAGCCATATTTTCTGGAGAACTCAAAATTTCTTCCAGTGTCTATGTAAGTTACTTTACTTCTTTTCGCCTCAGCTTGTCATTTGCAATAACAGTTACATTAATAATATTTCTTAATTCACAGGGCCAGCATGAGTCATAAATGTACCTCACACAGAGTAAGTTTCCTTAATAAAAGAGAACTATTATTTTCAATGTGATTTCTAGATGGATATACTCATATTATTAGACCAGATGCTGAATTTTGTTTATAAAAGTGATAAAATTTTAATGTCTGTATGTACCACTGCTCTGGCTACATAGTCTGGATTTTGTCATAGCTCATTCTAACCTGTTGCTAATAAAACATTTACTAAATTAGATGTTATTTGTGAGTTCATTTCTATTTTTCAAAGAAGTGAACCATTCACTTACAGACTCTAGTCTTCAAGTTATTTACAGAAAATACAGGACACTTCAAAAAACTTCACATGAATCAGGTGAATTAATTTGTTGTTTTTACCATACTGTTTAAAATAAGAATAATGAATTGAGACATAGAAAGTATATTTTGTATAGATTCTCATTTTAATATGAAATGTACATTGATCTTATTGGTCACCTCATCCTAGAATATTTTAAAATTAAGGCTTCTCTACCCCATTTACAGTGTTCCTGCTGGTCAGTCACTCAGTTTAAATCTGAAGTCCACCACCTCCCAAGGCAATGATGGTGAAACCTTTAGGGCTTTCAATGATACAAACAACCTACTGCATCAAGAATGCCACAGGTTCACCACTACTGTCCCAAGGGCACACAGACCTTTTGGGACAATTCTGACTGCAAGTATCTATCCCTCTGTGGAGCAAAAAATCTGTAACCTATGTCTATATAATAAATAGGACTGAAACTCTCTGGCACATACGTAAACACTCCACTAAATGCATTTTTTTCAAATGTTTAAATCCAACAATTTATTTTCTAAGACATATTTTTATTAGTGCACATTGATTCTATGGAGTATTGGCTTTCACAGTAGCATTTTCATACATGCATCTAACATACTTTAATATATCTATACCCCCATTACCCTCCCAATATTTAATTAATCTTCTCATATCCAGGCTCTTTCCAGTCCTACCATGTTTCTCATATTAGAAGGCCATAAATGCCCCTTTTCTATCACATTGTTTTCAACTGCCTTCCTGTCATGTAAAATGTAAGTCTCTTACAATTTGTTTAAGTCAGATATAAGAGACATAACTAGAGCTGAGTAGAGCATTTGTATACTTTTTTTGAGTAATGCTGTATTTCAAATAGTAACATTTTACTTGATCAATCATATGAGATAATGCTAACAGATTCTTTGTGATTCCATTCTATGATTTTTATCTAGGATAAAACTTATAAGATCAAATGTTAGCAAAAACGAAGAAGTTACAAGATGCTTATTTTCAGAGAATTGTGTTTACAATACTATGTCTCAAAGTAGAATATTTCTGGAAGTAAAACAATCTGGAAAAATTATTCACATAGAGTTGCACTAACAAATTTAGAAAATAGCATTATATGTCTTTCTTAAAAATACATAAGACTTATTCTGTATTAAATCCACAGAGCAAACATGTTTAACTCACTGAACAATGACACCAATTAGAGATATTTAATACCAACTAATTTCTCAGAAATACTGCTTCTTAGAGAACTCAGAGAAGGCTGCAGAATACTTCTGCACTCAATATTTGTATAATGTAGATAGAGTGATTAGGCTTTCTTAACTTCCCACCTACCTATTTATTAAATCTATTTAAGATCATACCATTCAAGAAGATATGTGTCTATAGATTCCTGAAAATAGTCTAATCCAGATTTGCTTCACTCAGGAGTAACACATCTTCTTTAAAACAACTCAGAAAGAGTACCAGAACTTTTATATGTCTTATCTAGTGTTTCTCTCCTTATTCACTCCTAAAAGAAAATAAATATTTTCTAGTCTAACTTGCTTTTCCACATTTATTTTTTAATACTGTCTCAGTTACTTTCTCATCACTGAGTTGTAATGTTCAACATCCACAATTCTTAGGAGGAAACATAACTTTTGCTTGTAGTCCATAAAGGTTTCAGTTCATAGTCATCTGGTTCTAAGTCAGGGTGGCATGGCAGAGAGGGATTGCAGAGAAGAAAAAGCTCCTGATGTGGCAGTGGAAAAAAAGAGTGATCAATGAGGAAAAAGATACAGAGATACCCTTGCAGCCCATGTCTGCAGTGACCCGCTTCCTCTGACCAGACTTTATCTCTCAATATCAAATTTAGGTATATACTCATCCAGTGCAGTAATCCACTGATGTTATGCACCATGACACAATCACCTTCCAAAAGACCCACCTATGAGTGCATGAGACTTTAAGGGGACATCTAAATATAAACCATAACATTACTCCCTGGCCTCCAAAGGACTCATGTGTATCCTTTTATGCAAAATACATTTAGTCCATCTTCAAGAGTTATCAAAGTTCTGACAATTCCAACCTTGCTTAAAAGTCCATGCTCAATGTCTCTTCTGAGATTTAAAACAAAATTTAGCTGTAAGCATCTGTAAAACTGAAAAGAAAGCTAAACACCTCCAACATACAATGGCACAGGATAAACATTCCCATCTCAAGATGCAGAAATAGGGGAGTAGAAAGGAATGAGACCAAAGCAGGACTTAAATCCAGCAGGGAAACATGAAATCTTGCATTTCTACATCCAGCACCCTGGAAAAATGATGGTGGAATGTGAACTCCAAAGTACTTGGGTACACTTAGGCACTGCTGGTAGTTGTAGCCCTTATGGATTCTTTCTTGGCCTGGCTTTCCTCATTCTTTATGGATTTCCTCAGATGTTCCTTGCTTCTGGAGCCTTCTGAAATCTGGGTGGAAACCTTTCTGACCCTGAAACTCTTACATTCTGCACCCATGTAAAACCAGCACCATGTGGATGATGTGAAGATCTCCTGCCAACTGGGGCAGTAACCAGGCATCCTTCTATCATGGCTATAGGGGTCTCTGAGTGCTTGGATGGCTGAGTGTTATGAATCAATTCCTTAGACTGCCACCATTCTGAAGCATGATGCACCCGGGCTCTCTTCTCAAAGCAAAATCTTTCACTTTTGTGATTCTGAACCAGTGAAACTTGAAGTTTTCCAGATTCCTACATTCTCTCAAGGCATTTTTCCTACTGTCCTGTTGTAAAGGACTTGGCTTCTTCTTAGTGCTAATTTTTGTATCAGCCATGCTCTCATCCTCTCCACATTTACAGGCCTCAACTTTACAGATTTCATTCTGGTAACTCAACTTTTTAAATCACTCAGCAATAACTTTGTCTCTTCATTCTCATGGAAGACCTGGCTAAAATCCTCCAACAGTATACCACTGTCCCAACACTAGACTGCCTTGAAATTTCTTTCATCAGATTAATTAATCTGCTGGCCTTAATCTCACTCCCTTGCAATATTTCAGAACAGGAGCAAAATGTAGACAAATCTTTCCCAAAGTATAACACACATGGCCAGGAGTTCAACTACCAATGTTGTCCTTATTTGCAACTAAGACCTCCTGAGCCTAGTCTTTATAGGCTGCAATTCTATCAGCATTCTGGTCTTCTGAACTCTTATGAGAATCTCCTATCAAGCTAGATTTACAGCATTTTAGGACTGCTTCTCCAGCCAGCACCTCTAAATCTTTCCAAACTCTTCCCACAAGCCAATTTCAAAGGTTTCTGAATCGCATGATCTGGTATCTTCACAGTAATAGCCCCAATTCTCTTGTATAATAATCTTTGTTACTTTATCATTGTTGAGACACAATACCTGACACCTAAAAGTGTAAGGAGGAAAGGTTTATTTTGATTCACAGTTTGTAGTGGTTTCAGTCTATAGTCAGCTGTTTCTAAGGCAGGGAGGCATGGTGGAGGGGCATGTCAGA
The DNA here is from genome assembly GCA_004363535.1 of Dasyprocta punctata. Classification (NCBI taxonomy): domain Eukaryota; kingdom Metazoa; phylum Chordata; class Mammalia; order Rodentia; family Dasyproctidae; genus Dasyprocta; species Dasyprocta punctata. The sequence continues at coordinate 24,191 of RJWM01019037.1, read as the reverse complement.
GGAAAAAGCTCATGAAGTGGCAGTGGAAAGCAGAGTGACCAAGGGAAGAAAGAGAATGACTTACCCTACCAGACCATGCCTGCAGTGACCCACCTGCTGTAACCACACTTCACCTCCCAACATCACACTTATCTCTCATGTGTTATCTCGCTCTTAACTATAAATGCATGGACTAATCCACTGATGAATATCACACACATGATCTATTTACCTCTTAAATCCCCATTTATGAGAATGTAAGGCTTTGGGGGACATCTTGATACAAATTATTAACAAATATCATTGTATTTTTCATATGGGGGCATTAAATGAATATATGGAAAGTGAATTTATAAACACATTTTAAAAGCAGCTTCTTTTCATAGTTTCTGACAGAGAAAAAGCAGTCATGGAAAATTTTCTTTCAGACACATGAACTTCAATTCCTTTTAAATCAAACATATCACAAAATAAAGGAAAGACTAATTTACAGGATCCTGGAGGAACTCACATGCATAATGGATGGAAGCCTATTTGAGAGTGGGTTTATACACCTCCAAATTTGAAAGTATTACACTTCCCTCACATTCCATTCACATGTAGAAAGTGTATGTTTCCTTATCTTTGAAATCCAGAGAGCCTTAAACAACCCATGCCCACAATGATTCTGTTTATTTATAATACCAAATATGTCAAGATGCTTTCAAGATCCTTTCTATTCAGAATGGCTGATCTTTGATTTTTACCCTGAAAAGAGTCCTTCAACGAATTTCTCTGATGACATTTTCATGACCTGCTAAGCGCCTGTATCATTTCTATTTTAAAGCACTTTTCTAAACTCTTATTTTTAATAAAAATATAACTGTTTCCACTTTGTTCCATTGAAGGGCCAAGAGTTCTTTTCCAGCTCCTCCTGTTCTCACACTTGATTCGCAGAAAAGTAAAGCAATTTAAATGGATGAGCACAGTAAAATTCCACGGGACTCAGAGGAATAATGCATCAGGCAAATTAAACATAGAAGACACTGCTGGACATATGGTGAGTGCCAATCAGAATTGTTTTGGTCAAGTAATCCAGCTGTGAACCTGGTAGGTAGAATCCCCATTTATAAGGAGGAATCTCATTTGTCTCCTGTGTTCTATCACCCAGTCTCAAGTCTTCAGCAGAACATGTACTCAGTAATTGTTCGTGAAATGGAATTGCCTGTGTTATAATAGTAATTACAGAACTGAAGGACAGAAACATGCCAGGGTTATGACTGAGGAATGTTATGGAAGCCTTAAATTAGAAATCACAAAAGGTTCTGGATATTTTTTATGAAATGTTAGTCACATTACCATGCTAAAAATAGATTTACTACTTGGTAGTGTTTTATAGAAAGTTCTAAACATGTTTTACACACATTTTACATTTAATCCTCACAAGAGCCCTTAAAGGTACAGTAATTAGCATTATTTCTATTGTCAGATGAAGATAATGCAATGCAGACAAATTGTCATGCCCATGGGCATACATCCTGAGTCCATGGAGCCAGGAGTAAGCAGAGCATTAACCTGACCAGTTCCCAAGCTGAGAACCTTTCCCCAGTCCTGTGATAATGTGCTAATTGCTTGTTTTCCTGGAGCAACACAAGGCATGTCTCTCATCAGGAATCAAAGTTATTTCCAAAAGGGCAGCATTTTTGAGACCATTTTCCAAACTGCTCCTCCTAATTGCACAAATAGACAAAATAGAATCACTGGATCAGGTTGTTCTGAACTACCATCATGGAGAACGTTAGCTGCTTAACAGAAGTGAGTGCCCAGAGGTGGTTCAGCCACCACCAAGGAAGAAATAAGGTAGACAGATGACTCAGAAATGAGCAGGAAGGGCCAAACTATAGCTCAGAGAGCCTTTCTCATATTCTCATGCAAACACACATCCTCTTCCTCCTTCTGCAGGTGTTAAATATGGATTCCAACATCCGGTCTGTACATTTCTAGTAAAGGTAGAGTTGCTTTTCTTTCCTAAGTAAACTGTCTGTTTTATTTCATATACCAACTGCATAATCAGTTCCATTTAGTGCTTCTGTGATTCTGTTAGAACAAAAAATGTGATCTGTGTTTTTGTAAACATATGTATTTTATTCTAAAAGTAATCACTATATTTACATGTTCATTAAAATTGCCACTCTACATGAAATGGGGACAGTAGCTAATGACATGATTTTAACTTTGTGGATGATCGGTTTTGAATAAACAAAATGAAATTATCAACTTTGTGTCCATAGAGCAAATCTAAGGAAGAAAAATAAAACAAAGACATATTTATTTAAGATTTTTTCAGAAAAAAAGAAGAAAAAACTAATGAGTAATACCAAAAGTAAGCGGCCAAAAAACATAAATTAACTATTCTAATTTTAATTGTTAAAAAATAAAAATAAGCTTTTAGGAAGAAAATAGACAAATTTCTAGAGGATATACTGAATAAAAGAAAAATTTAAGCACAAATGAAATTATTCTATAATATATGAGGTTTTAAAATCAAAAGTATAAATCATGTGCATTGTGTAGCAAACATTTTTAAATTGGACTAAATTTAATTTTCTAGAATATTAGATGTGAACAACATTTCAGAAAGTAAGAGAAACTCTAAAGAGATCAAAATTTTTAGACTTCAAGATAAATTATAAAAAATTGATTTCACTGATAATTTCTCTCAAACTTTAAGTATAGATAATTTCAGCATCACCTGAATTTTGATGGAATAGAAAACAAAATGGAAAGCTACCAAATTTATTTTATAAAGCTGTATCATGCTGCAACCAAAACCTAACAAAAATATCACATAAAAGCATAGGCTTGAGTTGTATATGACAATAGATTTAAAAATTTTAAGTAAATAGTAGCCACAAAGTTTAACCACATACTGATGGAAAATTAAAACTGAAAAATGAAAAACAAATCTTTGACTTATGAATATGAGGATCAGTGAGTTTTAGGAAGATCTATTAATATAATATTTCACATCAAATTGGCCAAATTTTAAAAATTACATTATCTCAATAAATGAGGAAAAACCAAAGGTGAATATACATAATTCCTCACCAACTGAAAAAGCTTTTAAGGTTCTTTCAAAACTGTGACTAGAAAATTTCCTGTTACTCATGTTTTATTTGCTATAGGCTCACTCTCCTAATTTAATAATGCAAAGATGTATGTGTTAAACATATCCACCTCCCCCTTTGCCACTTCCACCAAACGAGCTGAGCAGTATGTTAAATTTTCTAATGAAACAAATAAATGTGCTAATATAGAAAACACATACATGACATGGTTCATTTTTGTAAATATAACTATATATACATAGTTGCAAGCAGAAAGAAAGACAACATGGTCAAATTGCATGACAACAATATTAGAAATAATGCCACAGGACAGAAATCCCTTCACTTGCTAGTGAGAACAGGGGAATGGCTGACTTGGAGGGGTAAACATACATCAGGTGTTAAGTGTCTATAAAGATTAAGTTGCCTATGAAAAAGTTTGGGTTAATTTTAACTCTCACATGAAGTATATGAGAAATTTATTGTTCCCCAAATTCTCCAATACTAGTTTGATTCAGTGTTAGGAAGCTAAAAATCCTAGTGTTTCAGAATACAACTAGAGAGGATTAAATGCCAAGATTCAATTGCAGTCTCTACTATTAATGAGCTGTGTGACCATGAGCAAGTTATTTAATCTCTCTGTGCATCAGTTCCTCATCTGTTATGATGATTAAGAGATTGCTCATAAATGTCCTTTTCAATGTGCTTTGGCTACTACATGCTCTACTTTAAAATTTCTGTGTATAATATGTACTTTATCTTATCTTTAAAGTCAATTTCCCAGCACCAATTTTAACACTCTTTATAAAGAAAGTTATTTTCTTATACTTTACCTTCTGAATTCTACATTCTTCTTGATAAAACCTTAGCCCCTCCTAAATAACAACTGTATGTAAACTCCTGTTTTATTCTAATTCCTTAATAATTTAGTTTGTTGTGTTTAGGTCTTAAACTCATTTGGTACATTGTTCACATGATATGAGATATAAGAACAATTTTATCTTAGATTGATGGGCTATTATTTACACAGTTTTTTCACTTATTTAGTATGTACTTTCCCATTGATTTGGAAAGATAATATCAATTTTATATATTATATATATAAAATATGTAACATTAATTTTGTATAATGTATATAGCGCTGATTTTATATGTAATGTATAATATTTTTTAATACTCTCACACATACATTTTGGACTCTCGTCTCAGTAGCACAGGCCTCTCTGACTGTCTTGCATTAGTGGAACTTTCCAAAATGTTAAGTTTACTTAGTTTGAGGTCTCTTAGAACAAGTGCCTTCCACCTTTTGATGCATCTTAATGAAAAATTCTGCTCATACACTTACTCTGTCAGATGAACTTCAGCATCAGCTTCCCAGTTTGCATAAAAGTTCTTCTTGGATTTTTATTTGTAATTCATTGAGCTTATATATTAATTTATGGAGAATTGATTATCTTTGCAACTTTGAGTCCCTTCAGTTAGGAATTAGCATGTTGCTCCACTAATGGAAGCTATTTTAATGCTCTGTGCTTAGAGTTTTGTGATCTTTGTACATGGAGTGCCCATTTTTTGCCATGCTTATTTCTAGTTAATATGGGGTCTACTATATTTTCCATTTTGTAACTGGTCACTATTGGAAAATAGAAAGCATGCTGTTTATTTATGCAGGTAAATACTAACACATATATATCAAATCAGCAAATTATCTCCCTCAAGTCAGCATACTTAATAGTGAATATTAAATACATTCTCATCTGCTACCATCATTACTTTTTAACCTTTCTCTGTAAGTTCTGAATAAAGCAATAAAACATGAAAAATAAGAAAAAGTGAATTTACATGTCTGGTTTGGACCGCCTCTACACATGAGGAGGTAGCTCCCTGTATATAGATCCAGGCCAGAAGTGATAGCATGTCTGTGTTCCAAAAAATCACTTTGCACAAATTTTCATAAAAACTCCCAGCCACCCATGAATGTTAAGACATCTGACTTGATAAAACACTTATTAATTCTATTTTTGGACAACAATGACTTATTCACTAGCATGGTAAATGAGAAAACAAATTACAGGGGTACACTGAATAATGCCATTTTGGTCAACAAAAGACCATATACATGACAGTGGTCCCATGAGATTATATCACCTGGTAATGTCTTAACTGTCTAGTTACTAAAGAATATGAGGGGCTTAAATAAATTGTGTGAGGTTGCCAAAAGATATTGGAAGAGAATTTAAGTAATAAAAATTAGCAGTATATGTATTTCCACTATAGAGAAAAAATTATACAAACACAAAGGGCATTTTTTGAAAGGTTGAGGCCAAATGCTGCTGCACAGACAGCTTTCCAGCCCCTGCTGCTCTTTGCACCCAGCATCTCCCAGCACTCTTGGTTAGGAAGGGAACTACGGAGGGAACAGACATCTCCTTTTAGGGCAGAGCTCAAAGGAGAAACATAGTGTATCCATGAAGAGAATGGTTTCTGAGCTGGCTCCTTGAACTCAGTTTGACCTCTTACATTGAGAGAAAAGAGAACCAAAACTATTTTTCATGACCAATTTAGTGAAACTCAGAGCAATCAATAATGGGCAGAAGTCAACCTCTCTGAGTCTTGAGACACAACCCCAGCTGCCTCTGGGTCACAGTAGCATGTGCAGGGCACAGAGACAATAAGAAGACTCTATCTTCTTGAATGCCTTCCCAGTGCCAGCCATCCACACCATGGGAATGCTGAGGATATAGCAGCAGTGTTCTTGGGTAGGGCACTGGCCTTGCAGTTGTGTGTAGAGAAGCAGTGAATGGAGAATTCCCTGTAAGGCTTCAGACCTGTGAACAAGACCAGAGGCACCAGGTATGGGAACAGAAGCACATTCCCAGCCTCAGTGCCCTTGGCATTTGATGATAGATAATTCTTTGCTGGTGGAGAGGGCAGAGGCTGCCTTGTGCACTGTCAGAAATTTAACAGTATCTGCCTAGCAGATAACAGTAGTGTCTACACCCCAGTAGTGGCCACCAAAAATATCTCCAACATGGCCACCGTCTTCAGCGGGGTGAGAATGGGGGCCAGGCAGAACAACATCAGTTAAGAGCTCCCAGTGTAGAATGATTCCTTAGGAGCCAGGCTGAAATAGAGACTGGGGAGTGCGAACCATAGGGGATTCTCAGAAATAAATGAGAGAAGGGCTTTGATAAGTACTAATCTCATATGTATACTTTTATATACAATTCAGTTCACATATAGATCAATAGTGTATTCCCACAATGTTGTTGATGCTGTTGAATGAGTAAGAATAATTTTTACTACCATCTACATTTCTTTATATTACTTTTATACATTTCTACATTTTTCTTAGTTCTCAAAAATAAGCGTATATGATATAAATTCATTCAGCCATTACTTTGAGTATCTCCCATGTACCAGGTAGACTCAGGAGAGCAGGGAATGAAGGTTGGGAATTCCAGTCCAGGATGGAGTGGTAGATATATGAAAATAATAATCGTAATAAATAATAAATTATGTAAAACGTGGTATGTGCTGTTAGAAAAAAAAAGAGAAGCGAAATGGTGATGGCCTTAAAACAAAAATAGTTCTTAAAAATACAAGGAGAACAGAGTTTACACAGCAGCATTCTGTCTCCCTTTGTGACTACTTTGTCGTCTAGATTCCATTCCTGAGTGCTATTGACCTTTCATAGAAAATGACCTCGACGTGGATTAAGGCATTTGTGCTCCTAGTTGAGCCCCTGAAGGCCTCATGAGTGGAATGGAGTCTCTCAGTCTATGATGATAATCAGCCTCAAACAGCTTTATCAATAGCTTTTCCAGTCATTAGAATAGACACTGACATCTATTTTCTGAAACCCTTATAGTTCTCATGGCCATTTCATTACCTAAGGCACAGATTTACTTGAAACTCCTGCCATGATAGCTAGAGCAAAGCTGCATGATGCCCTTCAGGAAGCCTGGATTGAGGTCTCTGATCCTGGTCGGAATGGCTAACAATCCTGTGAGTTGTGGATGCCAGCTGGTTGCAACTTAACTTGCCGCTAACAGGGTTTATTAAATGACTCATTTAAACCTGAGCCAAACATCAAATCAATGGATAATGCATTCAAATGGTCTGCAGGAGAGGAGAGGAGTAGATGGTATGTTTGTTTCTATATCAGTGATTAGGCAGATAAGTTCTTAGGTAAATAAGGAAGCAACAGTGTGTGCTGGCTTCAGAAAACACAAAACCCTATTTTCACACTAATCATGAGAGCAGTAGCTATAATATAATAATTCATGTAACCAAAGTCTCTCACATGGGCTACACATTCTTTTTCATAACAGCAGTAAAATACATAGATTCGAGGATTTGGGGCTGAACAAATTATGCCATTATCATAGCTCCACTGGGAACTGACAGGAAGTCCACTTTAGCTTCTGCCCAGAGAACACCCAACTGAAAGTACTTTTAAACACTATTGGTGTCAACTGAAACATCAAAAATGATTAAAATCAAATAAAATTTGAGTCTTTCACTGTATCGTTGGCCTGGCTGAGACACCTCCTCCCTTTCCAAGTGGTTTCAAGTATGTCTGTGAACCTCAGAGAGGCCCAGTCCAGGCTGGCAGTCTTTGAAAGTTTTGCAATGGAGAGTGAGGTCCTCATAAGTATGAAGATGTCTTGTTTCTGGTAAACTCTATTTTGAAAAAAGAAAAACCCACTGACTTTACTTTGAAGACTTTGCATCAGTCTCTGGAGGCAAACAGGGCAGCAGTCCAGAATTTTCTTGGCCGTCAGCACAAAGAAGGCTGCACATCAGTAACAAGAAGAAATGGCAAACTTCAGCAAAAACAAAGACCTGTCCCGGTTTTAAAAGAAAGACAGAAAAAAGAAAAATGGGACATATGATCACCTTAGTCGGCTGCCAAGTATATGAAGTAGCTCCAAAAAGAGTGTAATGTTCCATTGTAAATGAGAAACTATAATTACAGCGAGGGAATCTGGAGAGATAAATTCCATAGAGCCGACAAGCATAAATCACAGATGGGCAGTGGAGGACAGATAGGCCTTGGAGTGAAGACAGGCCTGGAGCAACAGCCTATGTGTGGTGCTGGCAGCATCGTCTTCACCATCTTTTCGTGGACTCTGTAAGATGGCATAGCACGGAGTCTTGAAAACCACTGCTTCCCGGCAGCATGAAAGCAAGAAGAGAGCCTTTGTGACAGTCAGAAGTCTCTGAGCTGGTTTATTTGGTTGGATTTTCCTCTAACGCTTCACGTTGATTTTAAACGAGACCAAAGAGTTGTTCTCTAGGAGTACAGTCAGTACCTGTCACTTTGGAATAGCAAACCTATCTAGGACATACAATTGGGTAGGGATGAGGTTTAAACTCATTCTGTGGATACAGAAAATGTACTTTTAAGAGTAGAATCGGGTTCTGTACAAACTCCTCCAAGTCAATCCAAAAACTAAGCAATGAAAACGTAACGGTATGTTTTACATTTTTGTTGCATTTTCACTTTCTCAATGCCCTTGCTCTTATTATGAACACTACTTTTAACAGCGGGAATGGGCAGCGTTTAGAAACTGGCAAGTGGCTTACGTGGTGCACTGTTGATTCTGCCTGTTGATTCTGTTATAAAGAAACAAATCGCCATAAAAACTGGGAAGGATGCCATGATCACCTCAGAGCCTTAGATAAAATGAGTTGGCAATAGTTAACTTTATAGACTTTTTAAAAAATCCAAATATTTGATGTAAGAGAAATATTTTCCTCTTTGCTCACAAAGATAATTTGTCTCACTGGATATTGAAAGTGATTCTTCACATGCTCTTTAATTTTTCCTGTGAAAAATGCTTTAAGATAATTCCACCATGATACATAATTGTTTGCAGTTATGGCACAAATTATGGTAAATGAAGTGTTATTATTGTATATTGCATAAAAGCTATGAGAGATAAATTTAATTTATGTTTCCATAGAAACTAACCATTATACTTCAGTGTCTCCAACTTATTACATATAATGTCAAAGGGGACTTGACAATCTCTCAGCAATTAAACAAAAGTATCTAAAATATAGAATCATAATTTAGAAATGAAAAGCAGATGACATAATCCTGTGGAATGAGCAAGTTTGGGCAGTCTAGGAAATGATTGCTAATCTCTAGTCTTGTGGCTTAAATACTTACCGAGGGACCTGTTGATGAAATTAAAAATGAGCATGGTTTTAGTGGGAGCCACACCTCTGCAATAGACAGGCTTGTGGAGAATCTCAACAGAACATCTACTGCCACTTGTATTCTCAAGAAGTTTGTTTGGTTCACAGGGTGAAAGCTCAAGAAATAAGAGGCTATCACAGATACCACCATTCCTTGACTGACAATTTTATTGTTAACTGAAGGTGATAAAGATGGAAAAAGACTGAAAATCAGTAATTATAATTCTTAAATTGCCCAAGATAAGATGTACTTCAATGCAGGGGGAAAATGGCAAGTTAGACATTCTTTGTAAAGACCATTTGTATGTCTGTTCAAAGCAGTTTGTATACAAATCAACACCTACAAACAGAAAAGACTGTATGCTGGGGCACTGTGTGAAACCAGGATCCTTTTTCTGGTGCTACATCTTACAGAGAGGCATGGAGGATCCGTCCCTGTGGTCAGATACACATGCTTCTGTTTTAGCTTTTAGGTTTGGTTGGACACTTGGTAAGTAGGGTGAGTAGCACCTTTCAGAGGAGAGCTGTGCTGGATTGATTGTGAGTGGCCATTGAGCCATCAGTAGGGAACTGTCCAGCAGACAGGCAGAGCTGCAGGAGGGCTGAGTCATCTAGCTCACTTTACAGTTTCTCCCTGTGACTTGCTTTCTCCTCACTCGTGATCCACTCTGGCAATGCACAAATACTGCAACATTAATTTTGGGTCTTCCATGTAACCAATATATCAAAACACAATCTGGAATTGCTAAATATTTCTTCCTTTTTTTCATATGGTGGTTTGAAAAACAATAAACATAAATTTTATTTCTGTTGGTTGTATCCCAATACAGTCGTGTTTTTTCAATGATTCTTCACATGATATGTTCATCAACCAATGGAGAAAAAGAACTTCTAATCATGAATCTCCTGTGGAAAATTCCTACAAATTCAAAATTATAATTCTCCCCTCTCCCTCTAGTCTTCTTCTTCCTTCCTTCTGATCTATGTATATAGATGCATATATATATGTGTGTGTGTGTGTGTGTGTGTGTGTGTATACATGTATATGTCTATAAAACTGACAATATTCAAAGTTATCTCCATGGATCCTATCATTTCATGAAATAAATCACAGGCCTTTATCAAAATTTTAAGGCACTGAATTATAAAGGGAGATATTATTTCTGTTAAAGTGGAATTTTTCAAATGAAAAGTGAATTTAGTTAATAGCACAAGGAAGCTGAAGGTACCTGATTTGCATAGAGGTTGAGCTGAACTTATTTTAAAATAAAAATTTTGTATTAGGGCTGAATTGAAAGTGTTTCCACTTTATTACAAAATTCCTCATTGGGTCTTAGGAATGACCTGCAGTTTCACTTCCTAAGTCAGAAGAGTTCCACTTTTAAAATTAACTTACAAATATGCAGCACAAGGCTATATATAATATAAGCAAATTTAAGCTATAACCAAGTCTTCATTATGTAAACTGATTTTAGAGGAGTTTTAGCTCCAGGGGACATCAGAGAATTTGAAAACTTTTAAGCTACGTGGCATCACTGTCCTCAAGTTTAATTTTCTGAGAATCATAAACCTGAAAAGGAATTCACTAATTCACTTTTTCTAATTAGAGTTAAACTCCATTCCTTTGTTGTAGACGTTTATATTTAATCATATGAATACTTGATAAATACACCATTTCAAAGCACTACTGAATGAATCATCTGCTTTTGCTGCTCTTTCAGAGTCTTACCTGATTGTAGCAACATTTTCTAAATACACGAGCTCTTTTTAGCATTGTTGTATCATTGTAATATCCACCAAGATGTGAAGGTCCCTCTATCAAACCACACACATGCATAGTTTTCTTTGAATTTTAGAAAACTCCGATGCATTTGTACACAATAGAGTGACAAAAATAAAACTTGAAAGCACTCCTATTGCACACCCCGCCTGCTTCTCTGGGACTTGGTCCAGCCTCCTTGTAAATTGTTCATCCATTGAGACTTCCGTCTACTCCCCTGGGTGTTTACCTCTGGTTCTCTTATGTAGGTTAACACACATTTCTCTTCAAAAACTTCCCCTGACATTCAGCCCAAATGGTTTTTAGTCTCTCTCACAATTAATACTCCCCAAGACTGACCTTTGCGGAAGTACAATAAACCATCCCTTTCTCTCCAGAGTGCTAACACTCTTTACACCCTGTGATCCCTCCCCTAACTCTGAGATGTCAGTGAAAATATTAAAGTGCACTCAGGACACACGTTTCATTGCAGCTTAGCTCTTCGATGCTAACAATTCTTAACCTTCAGAAACCAATTCGATCATTGATCCATTTGTTCAACAAATATTTTTTGAGTACCTACTGTGTACTCAGCATCATGCAAAGTACTGATCCTGAGGGACACGGGTCCCTCATCCAACTTTGCTTTCATATTCAGATTCTACTGTTGCTTCCCATATTACTCATGCTAATATACTTAGCATAATACCATTTTTCCTTTGCTTAAAACTTGATAATATCTTCCCATAACAAAACTCACATCACAGATTTTAAATGAAAACTAGGCAATTTCAACTCATTTTGTACAGGGCTAGGGTCTTTTGAATATTTTATTCCAGAGGTCAAAGATGCTTTTTATCTTCTGGTTGACCATACTATGCAGCACTCTTTATTTCTAGCATGTGGAAGTTAATTGGTGCAGTTTTCCTTATGAGGGAATAGAAACTCAGAGGAATTCTTTTTAAGTCATCATCTTATTTTTTCTGATTGTCCTTACAGCAATAGATGTAATTAAAATCCTTAAAATACATTACTTAGATTTTTGCAAGACTACCCCAAAACAGAAAATGACTCAAAATAAGAAAACACAGCTCAGAGATTCCTATTTATGCATCATTTTCTCTATTACTTTCTGAACTTTCATATACTTAACTATAGTTTCACCAAAAGAAGAGGATTTTGGTAACACACATCTCAGTGTTAGGAGTGCCCACTGTCTGTGTAAGAGGTTAAAGCCTTCTGTTTTTTGCTGTTGATTCCAAACTTCATCTTTATGACCTTGATCATAATTCGCTCTTCTCCTGGACTTCTAACATCAATAAAAATGTGATTCTTCCACATGAGCAACGCCAACCTCATCATTTCCAGCTCTCCAAAACTGCTGTTCCCTTACAGTCACAAGCTACATATACCAAATATCCAGACTAGCATTTTGACAATATCTTTAGCTATACTCTTCTTTATTTCATTAATACCAAATTGTGTAGATTTTAGCTGCCACATATTTCTTAATTTGGAGTCACTTCTCAAGTTGAAGATTTAATTACATAAGTGTGGTCAGATTTCAGGTAGGTTTATATTTAAGAAATTAATTTAAACTACTATGTGAACAATCATAGGGTTTTACTAATGAAAGCAAAATTATTATAGTTCAATTTTATAAATGCAATGAGGAGTATGTAGACCAAATTTTTTATATCTGGTTTCTAATTATTCATTCATCTATTAATAATTATTTTTAAAAAACATTTTATGGTCAAATATAGGAAATGCTAGGTTTAAAACACTTTTCTCCTTCGCTTTTTTTATTGTAGTAAAATTCACATCACATACCATTCAACTTCATACTCATCTTGTTTTTTAAAATTTTAAAGGTAGTGAGGTTTTACATTTATTTTTAAAGGAAGGAAAGGAAACATGCTTTGGAGAGTGAATGCTGGCAATTAAAAGTGGGACAAGAAGTGCATGCTACAGTGTGAGAGCAAGCCACTAGGAAAGAGAGAGCACAGTGACCAAGAACTTAATGGCAGCCATATTTTTATCCTTCATGCCTCAGACTGACATCAGATCCTGACAAGAATTTGCTTTAATTCTCAAGATAACTGAAGAGAGCATTCTTTGACTGGCCCCAGGTTCAGGGTTTGGACAAATGAACTTTACCTCCATGATTGACAGATCACACCGATTTTCTCAGTCAGCTGGCCACACCCTAGTGGTCTGCTTCATTTTCTGCTGAGAGACATAATTCTCCATAATTCTTTAAGGGTTGGAGGTATCTGTCTTCATATAGCTACTTGCCGCTGAAACTGGCAGAAAAAGTTGTATCTAGCAATTAGGTTGCTTGGACCTGAGAACCCATCAGTAAACCTATCTGGATCTTTTGGAAATATTGGGAAAATAGGTGGGAGAGACACACATTTCCCTGAGAGACAAGAGGGAAATTGAATACAGGATCAATGATATATATAAATATAAATATAAATATATATTTCTTCTTCCTAAGAGATCCCTTTAAGCACTATAGTCCTTCTGTCTTTTCAGATATAAACAGTCATAAAAGCCTGGATGTAAGGAATTTCACACCACTTTCCTTCCTTTTTGCAAAAACATTGTAACTGAAAAGTAGTGTACAGCCTAATGGTGAGGTCACTGAGATCTACAGTGTGCTTCTCATGGTGTGCTGGCCACTGATTTTTAAACCAAAGGATGGAGCCCCTCTCCATGTGCTCCCTTAGACACTCCCAAGAGATCAGGGTGGAGACCTCGGGGAACTCTCTTAGCCACTTGAAAAGTAGTAAACTCCTAAAAGTTAACAGTAGAGTGCCACAGTGGCTCTCAGAAACAGTAGACTCCTAAGAGATCAGAGTTGAGATCCTTCCAAGTTCCTTTAGGCTCTTGAAAAACAATAGCCTTTAATTTATACTAATAATAAAAACTTTATTAGGAACTTCAAGACAATAGATGTAGAAACCTCTTTTTAGCATTTAAGAGAAAAACAGACTTAAAAAGTTCTCAGTAAAAGGATATCTATATTTTGCATACTTAGAGTCACTTGAGTAGACCTTTACTGGTAGTTCTCTTTGTTTCACTGGAGCCCTCATACATATGTTTCTAAATTACTTGAGTTTCTTTTAGAAGAAACAAGGAGGAAGGGATTTAATATGATTGAGAAGACAAGGGAGGAGGGTCATATGTTTCTTAAAAGCAAAGGTTGACCTCTTATCTTTAAGATGAGTTTTCCTAATGTCCATGAGATCACTTGGGAAAAAAATGAAAAGAAAATGGTGAACAAACATGGTGGAAGCACATGATTAGCTCATATGACTAACCAATATGGCTGACAAACATGGTGGAACCATGTAGCTAACTCACAGAACAAAACCAAAATGGCCACTAAACCTAGCACAAAGGTGGACTGGGATTAAACAAGATCCTGAGAAAGTGACTCACTAAGGAAGCCCAAAGATAAAAGGCCATCTGTGAGAAAAGTACAGTTGAGACTTTAAGCACAAAAAGAGTGAGAAAGTTGAACAACATTTCAGGAAATACAAAAAAAAAGAATGGGCAAAAGCATACTAAATTTCAGGTTGTACACGTAGAAACTGAATCACCTGTTCTGTGAATGGGTTAATAACATTCTGTGGCAGCTCTTACCAGACCTGTACCCACAATCAGTCACCAAAAACAGGAAAGAGAAGAAAGAAAGGGGAGATAAACTCGAAGCAGAACTGTGGCATCTCTTACTGACTGAGAAAAACATAGAGGCCATGTGCTTTTCATCCCCACTTCCACACAGTAGAGCACACAAGGAAACTATTCCCAGAACCATAAGAAAACTTCCTGAGTTCCCAGTTACCATTAGTTTTTACCACTGTCTATCTCCCCACCTCTCTCAGACAAACAATATCACAAAAAAAGTTAAAGGATTTGAGTCCTCCAACAAACTAAAGCCCATCCTGGGAGAGAAACAGAAAGGACAAGAAGAGGATTGGGACTTTCTGAGGGGAAAGAGGAAGGGAGGAAGAAATCTAAACCATTTATTTTCTGCTTGAGTTCACTGGACAGCGAGAGAGAGAGAGAGAGAGAGAGAGAGAGAGAGAGAGAGAGAGAGAATGATGCCCAAAGCACTTTAACTCCTCCTAGCTGGTTAGCCAAAATATGTTAACATGTTACTGGGTTCTGGGGTTCTGAGATTCCTTCTAGAGATTCTTTATAACCATTTTTAAGTGCACATTAGCAGGCATTAATTATATCCACATTATTGTGCTGCCAACATCACCATTGTCCACAGTCCACATAACTCTTCTTATCTGAGAAACTGCCTCTACACCCATTAAATAATGACTCCGTATTTCTACTCTTCCATCATATATGATAACTACATATTTATTTTTACTCCCTGATAGCCTGTGTCAGAATTTCCTTTATTTTCAAGCAAAATTATATATATATATATATATTATTTTCAGCTGTTGTGAATAACACTTTATGAATATAAGCATACAAATATCTATTCAAGTCTGTGCCTGATTTCTTCTGAGGATACACAGTAAATCTCCCAATTTATGAATGAGTTCTGTTCTGGGAGAATATTTGAAAGTTGGATTCATTTAAAAATCCAACAAAGTGAGCCCTATACAGCTTTGACATAAATATATAATGTAAAACATAAAAAACCCAAACAAACACACACAAATATTGGAAACTAATTTTACTTTTACCTTTACTTTTAAATGGTGGTACAGTACAACTGCAAATAAAGTATTTTTTGTACTGGCAATTGAACTCATGACCCTGTGCTTGCTAGGCAGGTGCTGTGCCACTGAGCTATAGCCCCAGCCCTAAACAAACTACTTTTACAGTTACCTTAAAATGGTAAGGTAAACACATGAGCTACTTCTGACATTTGTTAGAACCTACAAATGTTCATAATGTGAGGTCTATTTCTAACTGTGAAACTTTGTAACTCAATATTCATAATCAGAAACCTACTGTAGTTAGAAGTGAAATTGCTGGATTATAGTGATTTTGTTTTCAGAGAGGTAACCACCATACCAAAAAGTGATTTCTTAAATAGAGGACCTCTTAATTACCAAACAGACATTCTGGTATCCAGAAAGGAAAATTACTAGAGGTATGATTTCTCCAACATTATTCGATGACTGGTCTTACAACTTGCAAGTAAAACTGCATGGAGAAATGAGGATGGGGGAGAAAAACTTATCTAACCAAAATATAAAATGGATGAGTGATTTTCTCAGGGATCTAGTAGCAGTGACTAGTCACTATTTTTGCCACCAGAAACCCGATAAAATTCCCCTTATGTTTGTGCAGAAATATCTTCTTTCACTAGTTCATATATGTCTTATGAGAAATCTGTTCATTATTTGAACTTATGCAATGTTGGGAGAAAGATTTTTGTTCATAAATTTATAATCAGTAAAAATATTTAAAGCAGAGAAAGAATGGACAGAAGTAAGATATAAGAGAAAGGAGAAAGACAGAGTAAATACTTGTAGAGCATTTAGAGTACTACTTGCCACCTGGCACTATATCTCTACTAAGTAAAGGAAAGAAAAACTGTTTAAGTAAAAATGCTTTAAACACAGCGGAGTAGATGGAGACACAGTTCTAAGTCTTCTGACATTCTGAAGCCGGGTGAGAAAGAACCATTTGTTTTGTGCTCCTAAGAAGGTCAAAGGAGAATGCATGGCCTCAAGAACTAGTTCTTGCAATGCCACTTTATTTCATAGCATTGAAGCTATTTTTTAAATGAATATCCACTGTGTCTGGAAATGAAAAAAAATTTCATTCATGGTACTGTAGACACATGCTAATATGTAAGAAGATTAAAAAGAAAAGGAAATGTTAGAATTTTAATTAGGCACTTCATCCCCCTCAATATGGAAGGAATTAATGTTGCATCAGTAATGAGATTATGTGTTTCTATTGTAACTTGTCCTGACCTAAAAGCAACCATCTGAGCTATAATTCTTTCTGTCTTCTGTACACAAATTCACTTGTTTTGGATCATTAATCAAAACCACCTGGTAACAGAAAACAAATTGGACAATTAAAGAAATGCTACAAACTCATATGCATTAAGACTGGAGCACATGCTATCTAAAGATGGTGATCCCCTCTGCCAGTGTGTTGGGGAATCTGCCAGTAAGAATTAAATGGCATGTTCCTTATTAATATCCATCATCACAACACCTAAGCATGCAAGTTGTGTTCATCTTCTACAGCAGGTAAAAGAAAAAGTGCCAGATATTGGCAACAGAAATTGCTATATTGTACAAAAATGATAATATGTATGTAATTTGCATTTTATGTGTTCATACACATTAACGAATCTGGAAGCATATGTATGTCCCTTGTGCTAAATTATCAACAAAAGCCACACATGAAGAGCAAATATTTGGATATTCATAAGTAAAACATGTAGAGTGGTCATATAACATTATATATAATGTTCCACACATGTTATAAATTATTTGAAATAAGCTTAACAGAATAAAGCACCATGAAAGCAAAGATGCTTTCTGACTAACTACATTTGTTTAACCAATCATGAATTCCCCCAAGATCTGGCCAAATAATGCCAAATTATCAACTAGAATGAATGGCAAGATTGACAATGTTTTCACAAAAGCAATATTCTAGAAGAGAGCAAATGAATTCAGCAAGGCGAGTTTATATAAATCCATGTGCAGTAGCAGGAAGAAAGGCAAAGCCTGGGATCAAGGGAATCAAGATGGTTCTATCTGTGACATAAATGAGAAATTGGCCATTGTCTTCCTAATGCTAGATCTTATTTTTCATAAAAACCATGACATCAAGTTGTTGACTCTTAAGCTGCCAGACCAGCAAAGGTCACTTTGGGTTTAAGCTCTCACATCAAAATCTTTGTCATTTGAAAAAATAACAAATAATCTTTCAGTTTTCTATGCTTCTCTCTTAGAATCAATCAACAGAAATAAAATATTCCACTCCAAATCAGACCACTACCTAGCCCACGTGGAACAAATTACATGTCTTGGCATTAAAATGAGTACATTTAGGCAAGTTTCTGTCTCTTTTATACAAAATGTACAGAGAAGATCAAGATCCCCTATTGAGCTAGTAACTCCAAGTTACTTTTAATAGTACTCTGGAAATGTTTATTTCATTAATTACTCCGAAATGATTTCTGTATCTCTGCTGTGTTTCATGGACTAGTCTAGATGCTAGAGATATAATATTGAGGAAAAAAAAGAATAGCCTAAAATCACTCAGCACATAGACTTTGGATGAGGCAAGGGGCCAGGTAATATACAAAAATATATACTACATGTGTACTATGTGAAATAGTGGTAAGTGATGAAAAACAAAGTAAGGGAAAGAAAAGGAAATATGGGGAAAATTGCGATGTTAAATAGAGTGGCCAGGGAAACAGAAAGTGCAGAGTCCCTCAGGACCAAGTATGTGGGTGTGCTCGGTTACCAACTGGAAGGTTCAAGGGTCTGGAACTGAATTAGAGGAGTGGTAAGTAAGGAATCCAAAAGCAGGTGTATGACCCTAACGCTAAATTGTCAAACATGTGCTAATTTATCAAGAAAAAGGAGTAGGGTTGGGCATGGTGGCAAACACCTATAATTCCAGCACTCTGGAGGCTGAGGCAATAGGATCGTTGTAAGTTCAAGACCAGTCTGGGCTACAAAGTGAGCTCAATACCAGCCTGAACTGCACAGTGAGACCCTGTCTCAAAAAGACAAAAAGCAAGCAAGTGAGTGAGAGAGAGAGAGAGAGAGAGAGAGAGAGAGAAAGGGAAGGAAAGTGGGAGGGAGATAAATCTTTCAAATCTTTGAAAACCATGTAAGCCTAGCATTCTATTCATTTGTACTTTCCAGGATGCCACTCATGCAGACTTTAGAAGCCTGTGATTCTATCAGTTTAATGCCTTCAATATTTGGTTATTTTCAGCTTTTGGAAAATAAAATTACTGTAATCCTGTAGGCCTGTGAATTTACATAGAAGAGAGTGAAATATAAATAATGTACCACTTATAAATGATCACAATCTACATCCCAGCCTGAAATTGCCCTTATCAAGCATAGTACCCAATCCCTAGGTCATGTAAAGGCCACCCGGAAATAGTCTTAATAATTTGTTCTTTGATTTAAATAGTAAAGCGATTATTAAAGCTAAATTTTTGCACTGCTATTTTACATACACATCGATACAACAGTTTTAAAAATTCCCAGGTATCTTCTTCTGAAAATGGAAAATGGTTATTTGATGCAGAACACCACAACAGGTCATTAGACCAGTTGGTTTGGTCAACGGAGATAAGCAATTGAAGTGGATATTTTCAGCTAGCACAGCTGTGGAAATATCCTGCGTAAACAAGGTCACGCAAGACCCATACTCTTCTGCCAATACACATGGGCACAGTAAATTGATCCAAGAGTCATCTTGCTCTGGCCTTTTTCCAAACCAGTGATGAATCTGTTTATCAAAATCACTGTCAGGTAAATGTTATGAGTCCTTGACCACAGTATTCCTTAAACTGTAAGAGATGGAACACTTCGTAATGTATTTTCAAATTGAAAGTCACTTATCCTCTTAGCACCCCAAGAAAATTTATGAACCAAATGCAAGCTAAGAAATATTTTGAAAAGAACCAGTTAGGACTTAGATGAAAAGCTTCAATGTAGTAGACTGTGGTTTACTCCAAATTCTATCTAAAATAGGTTTTTAGAATTTAAAGTTTATAGTCCTATTTACTCTGTAAAAAAGAAAAGCTAAAATGGGATGCAGTAAAATGCTAGGATTTCATCCAACTATTGCTTGGAAATGAAAATTCCCTACTGGGAATAGGTCTTTGAAATGGGACATCTGGGTTTTACTAAGTGGGTAATTAAAAGTTTGAAATCTTGCCTGGAAAATGGGACAAAAGCTCAAATTACCAAGATAGGTGAGACATTCCCCACCACCTTTATCATAGGAATGGCGGGGATCCAATCTCTAACAAAATAAGACAGAGAATGTGTAGAGTGTTAAACCACCAAAGGACAAAGGGGACTTTGGAATCTGATTTCTAGGGGATATTTGTCAGAATACATGCTATACTTCCTGCAGCTAATGAGACATCCTGTGCAGCAAGTCAGCAGAGACTGGATAATTCTTAGTCCAGTAAATCGTCACCCTAGAATATCCTCTGCTCTTTCTCAACTCACAATCAAGATGTTGGCTTTCTAGGCAAAGCAGCAGGGACCAGCTCACAGGAATCACATCTACTAATTCATTGGAGTAACTTCGAAAGTTTACAGATAAATCTCAGAGGCCCCAAATTTAAGTAAAAGATAGTCTGGCTGAACTTTATTCTGAGAATAAATAAGATTATAGAATAGAATAGTGAACCCACACAAGAATATAGTTAAATAATAGACTTTGGGTGGCTTCCCAATTCAACATATAAAAGAACCTTCTCTATATTATATATAACCCACTTGATTTTTCTGTGACAGTTTGGTGTAAAGAACACAGCATGCCACATCTAGCTGGGTTAAAGAATTAGAGAAAACATACATAGAGGACTACTTAAGAAAAATCGTCACTTATCCCCATGTTTCAAGATGTGCCCCCTAGTAATGACATTCTGCTCAGCAGGTTGTGCCATCCTTGGTATACTCTATAATATCAGCTGACAGTTAACACCAGTATCTCTAGGGTCTTTGCATCACAGTCCTCCAGGAGGCCATAAAGAATCATGGTACAGAGCTTGAAATATTTCACTCTTCACAAGTTTATAAAATAGTAGGGAAAAGTGAAAGTATAATATTAGGGTAAAAAAATAGAAACAGTGTGCTATGCTAAGAAAATGCTTAGTTAGTTAGTAAGTGTAAATTAGTTTAATTTAGCACCAAAGGAAGGATTTCCTAAGGCTAAGTGCTAATGCACATTAGTGTTTCACAATTAGAATTTAGAAGCATTCAGTATTGGTCCTAATGTTCGAAATCTTGTCCTAGGGAAAAAGTATTTTAAATAACCAAGTCTATTTTAATCTCATAGTAAATTCCAACAATGGTTTATTCTTTTCAATACACTGAAAGGGATGTGTACAGCCGGAAGGAATAGACCAGAAGACAAGTTAACAGAAAACAAGTTCAAGTTTGATCTGTCCATTCAACTATTACTGACACTGAGCAGCCTGCTGAAGCTCCCTGGGCATTGTGACTGTTTTGTGTTGGTAATGTTAAGATCTTGATGAGAAGTAGTTTAACACTTCAAAAAGAGCAGTTAAATGAACAAACCATATGACTAAGCAAGTCTATAGTGCTCTTCAAATATTGCCTACTCCAATCTGGTGCCCCAATCTCACTTTTTAGACCAGAAAATCCTCAAAATAAATAAAACCAAACATCTTTTTCCTTTTCAGGTCTATCAGGGCACCCCAAACATCCCATTAGTTAGGCTATGTCAGCAGATCTAGCATTGCATTGAATCATTGAACTCGGGATTTGTCCAGAAGTGAACAAGAGTACAAGAGAAAGAAAATGCACCCACCTCCTTTCCAAATGCACATACATAGCTGAGGGAACGCATCTGAGATTTTCAGACTCTACACTCTCATGGAGGAGGACAGTGCCCATCACACCTCCTCTGTCACCAAGTATCCTCTGTCACGTCACAGTGCCCTTCTGACTCTAAGAGTCTTCTGGATCACAAGGTTGGTTGTAGCTAAAGAACAGAGAGTCAGTGACCTTTGGTTTGGATATACTGGCTGAGTCAAGATTATACTCACTTTATCACCATTAATTTTAATTCGCATACCCCTATGCCCACACTTGCCTTAAAAATAGTATAGAACTTAAAGTGGTGAAATAAGGAACAGAAAATGATAATGTTGTACTGCAATTATATTGTAGGATTTTGATGTCATATCTTATCCCAGCACCAGAGATGAATATTAAGGATAAATTCTAGTGGGGCAACTAGAATGAAAACTGGATCATCAAAATAATTCTACTCTTTTGCTTATTCTGAATTTTTACTGGAATAAATAAACGTTCAGCTCTTATATGAAGTTGTACAACTCTGGTATCATCTCTCAGATTCTGTGTATCTCTAAAATTCATGTCATTAAAACAATCAATTTTGTAATACAACAAAAACAGAGCTATATTTTTCCACTGTGGAAGGTATCAAAAATGATATAACATTTTTTGTCTTTAAGAAAAGCAACCAGAATATAGATTCTTAACAGATGTTAAAAATTAACCTAACTAGATTCTGAACATGGCATCTCGAAATAAATAGTCCAATAAATAAGTTTGACACATGGAAAAGCCATGAAAAATCAGTACACATAAAAACAATTTGTCTCATAAAACTCAATGCTAAGATCTGGATACCCTTTTGGGGTTTAAAAGACTCCAGAGTCAACCCATTGTGTAAAATACAAGAAAAGGACAAATAAACCTTTTAAGTGAGTTTTTCCCCAACATGATGAATGTAACAATCAAATGAAATAATCATTAAATGTCAAAGCACAAAATACATTTCCAATGTGCACAAATAATCTAAATAAGGATCTCTAAGATCCCCCAGCAGCATTACTATGAAACTCCTCTTGAACTGTGACCATAATCAAGCCCCCGATCCAAAGTGTGTTGATATAAATAGCAATGACTTTACACGCTGCTTTGTGAATTTGTCACATAATTTAAAGCCCTTGAGGGGTAGAGATCCTTTCTTCCCAAATCACCAATGGGTGCCTTTTGTTTTCCTTCTGCTTGGATTCATGAAAAAATTCTAGAGATGCCCAGGGCACCACACTCAAGCCGCCTGCAGACTGTGTAACACAGAGAACTTTCATGCCTATAAAAGATCCCTGGGGAGTCCTCTCTGCAGCAGAGTTTGCCTAGGTTCACAAATTCTCTCTTGTACTTCTGTAAATATCAGGAAGAGGTAAACATAGAGAAAGAAAAAAAAAGGCAAGAGCATAGTAAAAGCATGTTAATGAGGAACGATAGACTCGAATTGAGAAGACAGAAGCTTTTGCTTAAATATCAAGGGGCAGAAAAGAACCTACTGATAATAAACTCGCTAAATTAGAGTACTGAATGATTTTTAAAAGAAATAATGATCTCAAAACCATTTAAAATGAATATTGATGAAACATACAGAAGACCTTACAAAAGGCCAAAGTAACAACCGTTCCTATAGCAGAAAGCAGTCTTGATTATTTACATATTTTTAATTTATCATTTTCTAAGACATTCATTCTCTGAAACTAAAAATATCTAATATTTACATACTTATCATTTACCAGACCTCACACTGTGTACTTTAAGCATGTTAACTCTTTATCATCATAATAACTCTGTAAAATAATTACTATTATCATCTGCATATTGTAAATGGGCACTAAGAAACTAACTGACTTGCTTGAAGTCACGAAGAATCGAGCAGTGGAAAGATTCAAGATGAGAACATGACTCCAGCATGGATCTCTTCTTGTGTAGAGATTCACATACCTAGTTTAAAATATCACCCAAGTTTTAATTACCTAACTCACCCTTCAATAACTGTTACACATGATCCAATGAAGCAGAATTATGAAACAGGTGAAACTGGCCTGCTTTATGCCTTTCTCTGTCTCTGCTCAGAACTCAGGTACTCATTAGATTGCTCTTCCCATAGCCCTCAGCAATCAGTCTTCATACTTTTCTACTTTTCCCCATAACAAAATGTGCTGCCCATTTTATTTTATTTTTTTTTTATTTAAGAGAAAATAGATACAGAAGCTAGAAATAAAAGTCATAAAAGACAGACAAACAACAACAACAGATCTGATACACTAACATTGTAAGTTTACACGCTGAGGTGATTGAAGTTTGGCAGTAGTTACAATATTGCATATCATTACCTTCCTAGGGGTTGGGGATATTGACAGATATAGATATGTAAGATTCATCAATTCAGGTATATTAACTTTTCTTTTTCAATAGCTATTGTATTTAGCAATACTGTTTTTTTTAAACTGTCTGATTTATGAATATTTATAAATTTATGTCTTTTTCCTTTTCTCTTCCTTCCTTCTTTTCCCATTAGAATACCTCTTGTTATCATTGAAATAACTACCCATAACATCAGATCTAATATAACCAAGC
>RJWM01019036.1:0-39896 GCA_004363535.1 Dasyprocta punctata | reverse complement strand
GCACTAAGTGCGCGGGTCCCCGCCCACAGGAACCGCAGCCCCCCCGAGGAGCGGTGCGTGCTGGAGACGCAGCGTCTGCGGCCGAGCCGCGGGGGCTGTGCGCGCTGCGAGGTCCTCTTTTGCAAGAAATGCAGCACCCTGCACAGCCACCCGTCCTACGTGGCACATTGTGTTCTGGAGCACCCGGATCTAGGTAGAGCGGAGGCCGCCGGGGGTTCTGAGGGCCCCGACTGCCAGCCTTTGTGTCTTCCCTCCTTGCCTGACCCCCAACTTCCCTGACGCTGAGCCCTCTCGGGCACGTTGCATAGAACCGTCCCCTCTCCTAGCCATTATCCCGAGCGCCCCCTTCAGGCGAGATGCCCCCTGTTGGTGAGAGGTTCCCATCTGTCATCTCCCGGGCTTCAGCCTTACAGAGCCTGGGATAACCAGGCCCACGCGATGCCGACAGCACCCAGCACCTGGCTGCAGCCCACCCGGCCCTTGTCTCCACGCAGCCTTACACATATCTCGAAGATGGGCAGAGGCACCGCTTCAAGGAAATAACCTCGGGGTTCCCTCTTCCCACTGAGCTAATGCCCCCTCCCCTTGGGGCATTCAATAAAGCCTCTCATCAAAGCGTCGCTGCCTTGAGGTGAGGGGAAGGCGGCTCCAGGTGGGAGTGATGGAGAATGGATGCCCCTGCTCCCATGGAGCATCAAGCCAAAGAGAAAAAGGCGGGCCGGGCAGGGGGCCTCTTCCCTCACCTCCCCGGGACAGGGCAGCACAAAGCACTTGCTCCAAGAAAGGACGGAAAAGGCCAGGCACCACCAGGTCAGCAACGTCTCTGAGGGACCGAGAACCCTGCCAGAACGGATTCCCCGCGCTGGAAGCAGCCAGCTGAGTGTCTAGGAGGCACTGGCAGGTGTGTGTTGGGGGAGGGCAGGGAGAGCTGAGGCACAAGACACGGAGGCTGGGTAGCTGGTTCCTTCTCCAGGAATCCCAGCTATTTTTGGCCAGACAGCAGGAGTTTCGGGAATGCTGCGTGTGTGGTCTGCAGAATGGGGCTATTGTAAGCACCAGGCATCCCCCCCAACCTGCTAGGCCTGTGGAGGCTGCTGCAGCAGTGCAGACCCCCGGGGGGCTTCTGACCACTCCCTGCTGCACTGTACTCTCCATCTAGCATGGGGAGTGGAGGGGATGAGGACACTTTGCTTTTTAGGGAGAGGCAGGCCGCCTCTCCCATCACAACTACACACAGCTGGCTAGCCCTGGCTTGGATGGAAGAGCGTTGAAGCGTGCCTCTCCCACGTCCATGCCCACCTGCTGTCACCAGAAAGGATGGAGAACTGGCACAAAAAGGCTGCTTGCTGCTTCCAGGCCCACCAGCTGGGGGCGCCTCTTCATTCTTTCTCAGACAAAAAGCCAGATCCTAGGAGGTCCACGTCAGTCTCCCTCCTGCCCTGCATCCTGGTGCCCCAAAGGGTCTCCGATGTTGGAGACAAACAAACTTCTTGGTGGTGAGGGCTCTGATTATATAGGACACAATTTTCTAAGAACTGAGCCAAGAGGCCCTAAGAGAAGGGGACTGTCTAGCAAAATAGCTTCTAAACTTTTCACTGAGTTTTGCATTCTCCCTGGTCGAACCCCAGTACCATCACCTTACTGGCAGAACTGCATTTTTAGCAGAAGAAACAAAATTTCCAAGGTTTAGGAAGGAAGAGGTCCTTGGGGGAAAAGACCAAGGATCTGGGACCCTTCGTTGCTTTTCCTTGGATTGACCCACACCCATGTCCACGTGGTGGGAACAGCACAAAGACAATGCTGCCCTCTCTGGGAAACAAGTGCAGATGCTTACAAGCTTCCTGGTGGCAGCTTTGCTACCTGCTCTTCTGCAGTGAGGCTCAGAGGCTTCCAAGACAGGCTCTGCCCCTGGGGCAGGAGAGGTGAATTGACCCAAGAGCACCAACGTTCATTAGGTGGTGGGGGTCTTCAGAACAGGGCACCTCCTGAGTTGGCAAGCCAGCAGCCCATCCAGGGTAGCTCGGTGGCCCAGCGGCCCGAGGTGATCACTTGCAGTTTGGCTTGGTCAAGTTGCCAGTAGTGGTCATCTCTGAAGAAGATGATGGAGCCATCAGGTCTTGGCAGGGCGCCACTGACCTCCTCAGGAACACTGTTCCAGTCCCGCAGGAAGCGGGGGTAGTAGGGTTCCACTTGCAGCCCACCGCGGGCCAGCACATAGTATCGGGTGCCCTTGAAGAGGATCAGGCGGTGTAGAGGAGGGAAGAAGAGGGCTGCGTCCGGGTGGCGGGGCAGACCCCCTGCCCGGCACAGCTGCGAGGAGCCCCACACTGACTTAGCACCCCGGAACCTCCAGCATCGACTCCCTGCCGGGCATCAAGAGAGCCAGAATGAGCTGGAGGTTTGCACTCATTGGTCCTCCACCCATCTCTGCACCCCTATGCACCCCTATGCCCCCTCAAATTGGAACCCAATGTTGTTAGTACTGGAGTCAAAGTGGATTCTACTAAGAATTACCACAGTTATAGGAGAGGAGCTCCAGCAGGAGTCAGCAGAGGACAGACGGCCCTCAGTGAACCTAACCATCCCAGAATTGGGGTACTGGGGAGTAGAGGAGGGCAGGAACCCCTCCTTGGGTGAGGAATGGAAAGTTAAGAAGGTCTGGAACTTTCTTCACTACCATTATTATTACTAATTTTATGAAGGCAGGGATTTTTGTTTTATTCACTGCTATATGCCCAACACCAATGTCAAATGTGTAGAAGCCACTCCATAGTGGATGAATGAATGAAGAAATGAATACTAGTAATCTATCCAGTGTAGATGTAGGTGTAATCTAGTAATATTCTATACATCCTTGTCTTCCTTCCTTTCTTTCTTCCTTCCTTCCTTCCTTCCTTCCTTCCTTTTTGTGGTACTAGGCAGGGATATGCTTTATCAGATTCTGTCTTTTGACCTTGGGCAAGACTCTTCCCCTATCCAGGCCACAATTTTCTCAGCTGCCCACAGCTGGTACCTTTGAAGAAGTAGAAGTCTCCATCATCCAAAGTCACTGCAGCAGCCTCAATGTTGGGGGGCAGCCCTGGCCACCTTTTCTGCAGCAGGCAGGGCTCTGAGACATTGCCATCAGGGGCCACCTCCCAGAAGTGGCTCCCTTGAAAGATGTACAGTCGCTGTTGCCCATCTGTTCAGATACAAGAGAAACTTGAGAAATGACTGTCGGTCACCTGCCCTCTTTCCAGGAAGGTGCTGTCCTAGAACCCAGCTTCCCAAACCAACAGGCAGAGGTGTGATGGGCACAGGTGGGGCAGAGAGGAAGCGGGCAGGAGGAAGCAGCATGACCAGGCTTGGTATGAGCTTGCGACACTGCAGAATGTAGGTAACATGGGCATTCTTGATTCTATAGCCCCTCCATCCACCTGTAATCCAACTGTGGGGACCTCTAGAGATGCAATGGCAGGGAGAGGGGAGAGAAGAGAAGAAAGAAGCCAGGTACAGATGGGTCCATCTTACCTACAGTGATGGCATCGAAGGAAGAATGGCAGTATTTAGGACCCTGAGTCTCAGGACGCCTGACTTGGGAGTTGTGGGGGCTCCAGGCCTCAAAGTCAGTGAACAGCTTTCCTGGGAGCGGGGTACCCACTGAGCCCCCCAGGGGCTTTCCTTTAAGTGCACAGAGAGAAGAAGGAAAGAACAGACATGGGACGGGATATGCTGAAGGCTGAAGACCTCCCCTTGGTTCCTTTTGTGATCACCTCCTTCAAGGTGCGGGGAGGGAGAGAAGCGGGTGGGTAAGAGCTGCTCCAGGTGTTGGTGTTTTCCAAGACCATGAATCTTCTCCCTCACCCAATACTCTGGGAAAAGGGATCTACTGAGACAAAGTTGGAAGGAGGGACCAAGCAAGGATTTGGAGCTAAGAAGGGATAGAGCCCTTTTCCCCAAGGCCTGGGCAATAGGGGACATGAGGGCAGGGTTCAGGGCTCCCGGTTGTGATAACTACAACAATTATGATTGCATCACTATCCTTATGAGAGGAGTGAGGCAGAGTCCAAGCTTAAAATCTGGCACTAGTTCCTGAAGCCTGGTTTGCAACTTCCTAGCTGTGTGACTCCAGGCAAGTTACCTAATCTCTCGTAACCCTATTCTCTTAGTCTGTGGACAAAAGATACTTACCTCGTGGACATAATGTATTTCAAATACTTGGTCTGTGAGAGACACTCCTAAGATAGCAGCTATCATCTCTGTTACATTGTGTAGGTTTTCCAGCCTGCAAAGCATGTTCAGCCCTTTTTCACACAAGGTAAAGCTGAGGTTTCTCAGAGGGAAAATGCTTTGCTTAAGGGCCTCTGCTAATCAGGGATGGAAGATGATTTGAACCCAGGCGCTGTCCCCGCATCTGAGGGAGACAGTCCAGTGGAGGCAGGTCCCCAGGCAGCAGCACTGGTGGGTGACTGGTCCGGCTGGCACTGGAGGAAGCACCTTGTCTGTGTCCACCTCCTGAGGCCCAGATATGGGGACACAGGCATCTGCGGTTTGTTGAGTGAAA
Organism: Dasyprocta punctata; assembly: GCA_004363535.1. NCBI lineage: Eukaryota > Metazoa > Chordata > Mammalia > Rodentia > Dasyproctidae > Dasyprocta > Dasyprocta punctata. Next base: position 35,353 of record RJWM01019036.1, on the reverse strand, counting down.
GGCCAGCGGAGGAAAGTGGGGCTGGGGCAGGGATGAGGGCCTTGAGGTCTCGGACAGGGTAGGGAGCAGGCAGACTGGGTTGGGTCTAGGTGCAATATGACAGCTGCTGCCATGGCCCAGCGTTGGGCAGGAATTCGAGAACTGGAGCACAAGGGAAGGGGTACAGGAACTGCACGTGGGAATTGGCTGGGACAGATGGAAGGATGGGGGCCACAGTGGGGGTGGGGGTGGGGCGGCACACAAGCCTGAGGATTTTCAGCTTTAGGATTGACAAGGGAGGCCAAGTGACAGGGAAGTCAGATGATGGGGGTTCAGGATGGGGCTCCTATTTGAGGAGCCAGTGTCCAAGTCTTAGAAGCCCAAGGGACAGGGGCAGAACAGCAGCTTGGCTCGGGGGCTCACCATACAGGTTCTGCACGGCCAGCACGTCGTCCCAGCTGAGCAGCGCGTCGCGGCCCAGCCTCTTGTAATAGGGCGCCATGAGCGCGCGTGGCGCGGGCGAGTGAGCGAGGCCCAGTGTGTGGCCAATCTCGTGCGCCAAGACCACGAAGAGGTTGCGCCCCCGGCGGCGGCTTAAGGTCCAGCGCTCGTCTAGGTCGAAGTGAGCCTCACCCCGACGGGGCAGAAAGGCGTGCGCTAAGGCGCCCCCTGCAGGCGGTGCAGAGGGTCAGCGTGTGAATCGGTGGAGAATCCCTCCCATAGTCAGTCACACCCAGGGAAAAGCTGCTGGCTGGGTGGATGACTGTTTTCTGTTGTATAATTTCCCTCCAAGTCAAGTCTGGCAGAAGCAGAAGTGGGGTGAGGTGAGATGATTAAGCTATAAGGCATGGACTCCTCAGAGACAGCATGGTGTAGAATCAGTGTGGGGCTGAACTGCCTGGGCTCCAGTACTAGTTTTACTGCACTAGCGTTGTGACCTTGAGCAGGCAATTTAACCTCTCTGTGTCTTAGCTTCCTGATCGGAAAACGGGCATGATGATAAATGCCATGTAACAATGTCTTTGTTTTTGTTTTGTTGAGACAAATTCTTGCTGTGTAGTCTAGGTTGGACCGAAGCTCACAATCCTCCTGCTCAGTCTCTGAGTGCTGGGATAACTGGCTAGGGCCACATGCCTGCTGTTTTCAGAAAAGATGTAGAAGAAGGGATAGTGGTTATCCTTAGAAGAGGCAGGTAGCCCCTCTGTGCTGTATCTTGGTCAGGGTTCTGGACATTCTGGGTGTGGGAAAGCTCGCCAGTCTGTACACTGAGATGTGCACATGTATTTTCTAAGTATTCTTCCCTCTGTCTGCCAGGGCTCCTCTGTGAGCCACAGGAAGGAGCAGAGAGCATTGGGGTGAATCAGTGATTCTCATACTTTCAGTGTGGCCCAAATGCAACTTATTAAATATACAGTTTCCAGAAATAAACGAGTAAATAATTGAGTAAATAAATAAGTAAATAGGCAGTTTGCAAGGCCTCATCCTGCACAGGTCACTTCTGCAGGGGCAGCTGAGTCTGACACTGTCAGCAAACTGTTCTGCCATAGTGTTGGCCTAGAAACTTGTGGAAGGTCTTTCTGTGTTTGGCTTCTTGGAGCCCAGGCCACCTAGGGTGGACAGGGGTGGGGCAGTTGGCATTAAAGAGAGAATCTGCTGGGGGCATGAAGGGCCAGCCAGGTGCTACCTAGTCTAAGTGTGCCTTGAACTGTGTCAAGTACTGATCACTGCGTTTGGTACTCACTGGAGGACAAAAGGGCAGATTTCAGTGGGGAGAAGACCAGACTCAAAAAAAAAAGCATCTTCCCAAGCGAGAGAGCTGCTTGATGAGCCCAACATGCTGTCTTAGTTACTGGAGTCTGCATGGGCATAGAAGTGAACATGTAACACAGGTGTCATGGGACATGAGCTTCATGTAAGCATGTGTATGTTCTGTACAGTTGCTGGCAAAGCCTCTTCTCCTCCCTGACCCAGCCCGGCAGCAGACTCTGCTGTAGGTGCACTTAATGGGAAGCAGGACAATGCAAGGGAGGAGGGGAACCAAGTTCTCCGGCCACACAGAGCTTCAGACCCCACCCTGAAGCTGTCCAATCAGGTTTCTTCCCTCACTGGGAGTGAGGAGATGTGCAAAGAGACCACACTGAGGTCCTGAGGGCCAGTAGCAGGCAGGATGGAAGAGCACAGTATACACTGCAGCCAGAAGCCTTCAGGTTGGGTTCAAATGGAACCAACTGTGGCTGTGGGTATACGAAGCCCTTCTGTGGCTGTTGGGGATAGAACATCTCTGACTCTGTGCAGCAACTGTGATAGCAGTGGCCACTGGATTTTCTTAAGGTCTGGAGAACAAGGGAAGTACAGGCCTGTCTAGAGTCAGTGGGTGGGTGATGGGCCTCAGAAGATTCTCCCAGAATGTAAGCAGAACCTCATCTGACTGTCCCTGGAGACGTATGGTGCATAATAGAGAAGGGGCCACTGCTCCATTTTACAGACAAGAACACTGAGAGTTCTTGGGAAAGGGATAGAGCTTAGCCTTGGCCATAGAGAGAGTGGATGCTCCATTGCCACCCCCAGACTGCCTCTCCTAGATGGGCTTCCCTCCTGCCATGTGGAGAGAGCCTTTGTGTCTGCACCTGGACCATCGAAGGCATTGCTCAGTCCATCATTGTGGTCTCCTTGGAAGAAAGTGAGGCGGATGTCTGCAGGGGCTGTGGCTGGGGCCTCCCAGAACTCCAGTGCTGAGACGTTGCTCCACAGCTGGAAGGCAGCACGCACGGCACCCCGGACTGCCGGCTCGGGCAGGCGCTCAGGCCAGTTCACCAGGCGATAGGAGAGGTGCTGTTTGTACCATTTGTTGCCTGCCACCCAGAAAGGCCACGTCAGTCACACCTGGTCCCCATGGGCCCCGTAGGATGCAGGATAGGCCCTCCCTTAGGATGCTCCTGACCTCATGGGGCAAAAGCACCTGCCCTGAGCAGCCCACGTTTGACTGGGAGACCCCATCCCTGCTGAGGGAACCCTCAGACCAGGAGAACTGTCCTTGTCCTGGAGACTTGCCAGCCTAGTGGCTTGGCCTGGGGATGGAAGAGATGTAGCCTTTGCGCAGGAAAAGTCCCTACTTGAAGGAGTCTGAACCCCTGGTCTGGGGCCTTATTCTTCTCCACAGCCTGCACTGAGCCTGCAAGAGCTCTGTGCCTTCTGCTGGCAGCAAATCCCAGCCCCTGCATGCAGCAGCAGTGAGGAGGCACCGAGGTCACAGCTGTGACTGCCCTCACCACTCTCTCCACCCTCACACCCTCCTGCCACCTCCCAGAGGCTCCACCCTGCCCTTTCCATGCCATGGCCTGCAGCTGCCAACAACCAGAAGACCGGTATTTGAGGTCCTTCCTTGCCCCCTTGCCCTCCTCCTCACTTCCTCAGGGACTCAGCAGAGCTCCGAGGTGAAAACAAATAAGAACAAAGGGTGTGTTTTGTCACTGACCCAGGGAAAGTTTTCCATCTCTGCTTAGTTAAGAGTTTTTCTCCCTTTGCCCCAAACCTCGGTTCCTCCCTGAGGGCTGGGCCTCTGCCCTCTGCCCCAGCCCCAAGTCCGCCACCAGTACGCACCCACACCCAGGAGCGGGGTGGCTGGAAGCCCAGCTCTGGAGTTTCTCTGGAGTTTTTCTGAGCCTTCCAAACTCACGAGTTGAGACTGTGACGCCAAGGGGAAGGCTTGAAACTTAGAGGCAGGACTTCTGGGCCCAGGGTGGGGAAACTGAGACCCAGGGGAAGGGGTGTATCCAGAGTCACAGAATGATGAGCAGCCGAGCCGGACCCTGACCCCTGATCCAGTGGTCTTTGCATTGTACCACAGAGAAGCAGGCACAGTCGGTAAGGCTACAGGCTCACGAGCCTGCCCAGACAGCAGTCCTTTGGGTCAAAGTAGTGACTCTGCACTGGCTGAGACTCTCCAGATAGCAGGAAGGTCTCAGGGAGCAGTGGAGCCTGGCTCCCCTGCCTGGCCACCCATGGAAGTGGGGGAGGGGCGTGTCCCTTCTACCCCTGAGCCAAGCTCCATTCAAGGCAATGCTGCCTCCCTGGGCCTGTTTGGCCTGGCAGACACTCAAACCCTGCCTCCCAGCCAGTGACTAGCCCTGAGGAAGGGAAGAAAGAGAGTGATTCTGAGAAAGGGAGGGAGAGAGGAAAGGCCAGGGGTGCAGAGGTACAGCTGAAGGTTTATTATGTACCTGAAGTACCCTGCTCATTACTATAAAGTCTTCACTGGGCCCAGACTGGGTGGTACTTGACTTTCACAACCTGTGATGGGTGGGCTGACTCCCAGGCTCTTCCTCCCCCACCGCAAACATGCAGTTCTCTAGCAAGTGTGACTTGACTTCTATTCTTGGGCAATTGGAGGGGGGCTCACTTGATGGACAAGAAAGGGGAAAGGTAGACAATTCTTTCATTTTAGGTAGCGAGTAAAGATGACTGGTCTCAAGCTGGGCATGGTGACGCATTCCTGTAATCCCAGCACTCAGGAGGATGAGACAAGAGGACTGTCTCGAGTTGGAGACCAACCTGGGCTACATAGTGAGTTCAAAGCCAGCCTGAACTGCATAATGAGCCCCTTTCCCCCCACCAAAAAAAAAAAAGACAGCTGGTCTCAGGATAAAAATTCTCCACAAAACTGGTGTGTGTGAGCCAGGCATGGTGGTGCATGCCTCTAATCCTAGCACTCAGGAGGCTGAGGTAGGTGGAGCGTTGTGAGTTCGAGGCCGGCTTAGGCTATAACGTGAGTGCAAGGCTGGCCTGGACTGCATAGTGCGACCCTGCCTCAAAAAACTAGGGCCAAGAGTTTGGCTCAGTGGCTTAGGAGCCTGCCTGGCAGGCACAAGGTTGTGAGTTCAATCCCCAGAGCAAAAACAAAACAAAACAAACCTCATGTGTGTGTATGTCTGTCTGTGCACCGGTGTCTGTGTGCACGTGTGTACATGTGCATGAATGTGTTGGGGGAAGGATGGGTTGAACAGGAACAGGAATTGAGAGAAAATGACTGCTTTCCTCGGGAAGAGGGCAGGGTCAGGGGTCACTGGTGCACCTGCCAGGAAGGAAGGAACTGGTGGGGAGCAGCAGCCCTCTCTCTGTCCTCCAGACTGGCTCTCTTAGAAAACACTAGCTGCTTTGGGCCCCATCCTAAATTTCTGGCCAGGCAAGACTGGTTTTTATGGCAACCCTCGGGTCCCAGGAACACCTGAAATTATACCTCCTACACCCTTGTTCCAAAATCCTGAAGGGAAGAGGGCAGAAAAAGGAGCTGGGGAGGAGAGGAGAGTTAGAAACTCTGCCTGGGAAGGACCCTACTCTACTGATCCCCAGCAGGCAACTGATGCTGCAGAGAGAATATGGGTTGGAATCCCAGGCCCTCTACTTGCAAATTTACACGTATTATGAAAGCTCTCCAAGGCTCGGTTTCTTTACCAGCAAAGTGGGGTTAATAAGACTTACCTCATGGTAAGATATGAGGCTTACACACAATAGCAGTGCAATGCTGCCTAACATGTGGATGCTCAGTGAATATCTGTTATCTTTCCATTTCCACCCCAGATACACCCCTGTGTACCGCCCCCCCCCAAATCCTCTAGCTCTGTGAAGGAACAGGGGAGGTAAAATTTCAGGCAGAGAGGAGCAGGTACTGGGATGAGGTTGGCAGATTGAACAAATAAATTTGAATTCAAAAAATATAAATACAGTATTTTGTTGTTCATCTGAAATTCAGATCTAACTGGGCATCCTGTATGTTATCTGGCAACCAAGTTGCTATCACTATCCTCTGTCCAAAAGGGAGGGTCCAAATAGACTAGTGACAAACACACTCCGTTAGATCCCTCCTTGGGGCCTGGGGAAGGGAGAAAGAGAGAGTCCGGGGAAGCATCCCCAGGACTCAGGCCCCAAGAGCAGCTGCCCAGAATCTGTGTGGAGCTGCCCCATTTTCCACTGCCTCTCACAGCAAACCCTTGCACTCAGCAATCAGGGACCAACTCTCCTTTGCAACCTTCGAAGCCCTGCATCTCAGATGTAGAAGGATGAAGGAATGGAGCCTCAGGGAGCAAAGTGACATGGCTGGGGTCACACAGCTGAGACTTGAACCCAGTGCCTCCCGCTCCAGGGACCAAGTTCTCACTGTTCTACTGGTGCGTCCTGAGCTCAAACGTCTCCTCTCCTACTTCACTCTTCCCCTCTACTTCCCAGAAACACAGTGGGAGGCAGGACATGTTGATACCAAGGACATCTTGACCTCATCAAGTCAGAGCCTGGAGCCCATCACTGACTCCATGCTTGACTATGTGCCTTTGGTCCTGTTCCTAATGAAGGCTGTTGGTAAAAAATAGTTAACATTAAGAGTAGCAGGGCCCAAAGTGCTCACAGTAAAATTAATTATAGATGAAAACCTGACTGAAAAAAAAATCTCATCTTGCTAGTAATCTTGAAAACTGCAAAAATTGATCCAAGAAAATGAGACTTAGTAAGAACAATTGTAATACTAGAATTACATGTGGTACAATTTGTTATTGGTGAAAAATTGATAGAAGAATCAAATCTTCATGAAGCTTAAATCTGTTCCGTTTCACTGTGTAATATTTTGATTCAGGAGAAAATAAAGAAGAGGAGGAGGAGGAGGAGGAAGGCTGTGAGTAGAGCTCAGTGGCAGAGCCTCCAGGCCTTGAGTTAGATCCCTAACACTGCAAAACAAACCAACAAAAAAGACAAAAGAAGGAGAAGAAAAAGAAAAAGAAACAAAACAAATCCACAATAGGAAAAATCACAGAGTCTGTAATATATAAAATGTGTTCTAATGAAATGCTCAGAACAGGCAAACCCTCAGAGACAGGAAGTAGATTAGTGGTTGCCAGGGGCTGTGGGGAGGGCGAAATGGGGAATAACCACTAACAGACATGGGATTCCTTTTGTGGCGAATGAAAATGTTTTGTAATTAGATTGTGGGAATGGTTGCACAGTTTCGCAAATATACTAAAAACCACTGGGTTGAATACTTTTAAATGGGTAAATTGCAAGGTATGTGCATTCTATCTCAATAAAGCTGTTAAAATGTTCCATGAACAAAATAAAACTGATTAATGAACTCCACATTTGTTGAATAATTGCTATAAAAATAATCAACTCTGGTGAAAATAACTTCAGTAAAATATAAAATGAAAAAGTGTTGGCAACAATTCAACTGCCCTGCATAGAAAATTGATCCAGGAATTAAGTGGGCTTGATTTGGAAAATACTTGTACAATGAAAATTCATCAGTGTAAGTATACTTCGATTTAAATGTCTGTATTCACAATCATGGTCCTTGAGTCACGGGGTCCTATTGGCCCACCCTTCTCCAGCCTAGGAAAGAGAGGTTCCTGACCCAGCCCAGTCCCAGACAGAGCTGCTTTTCTGGCGATGGGCCTGAGCATATTGGGGAACCCCAGCCTAGCTGAGTTTCAGCAGTGCTCACCTTGCCTTGCAAAGCGTTTCTTGCGCCTCATTTTGGCCCGGTGTCCAGCAAACAGGGCACTGACCCGCTCCATCCAGGTTGCATGACTGTTGGTGTCTGTGACCCCGCAGCGGGGTCGTGTCATCTGATGCAGGGTGGCGCGGTCTAGTACACCACTGATGGGTAGTTGAGACACCCACTGGAACTCTCTGCCAGGAGGAACAGTGATAAAGCACCACAAAAGGAGTGGTAGTAGCATGAGGACTGTCTTCCTGGGACATGGCCACCTGTAGCCTTCCAGGAGAAGGGAGATAGAGCCCTGCACCATGCACCCTCAAGTTCTCCACATCCCTCTGTCCTACCTGATGGCATTGCTGAATTGAGTGGAGGTGGGAGCTTTGGAGACCTGTTCACCGAGGTATCCATACTTTTCCAGAAATGCCTGGGGGAGAGAGAAACAACAGTCTTTCCTACCATGTGGCATCATTTCCGCTCTCCTAGCATTCTAGGAGTCCATGACACATACATCCTGCTCAGTCTCACCTCTTATCCCCAGACGATCTGTAAAGAGTCCTGGAATTAAAGTTGGAAAGAGCCTGGACTCAATTTCAGGCCACCATTGACTAGCTCCATGATCTCAGACATGTCATTCAATATTTCTGAATATCTGGCTTTCTTACCATCTTATGGCATTACTTGAAACCTAGCAAAGCACACTGGACAGTTTTTTGGGCTCTGGAGTCAGACTGGCCTGGGTTTGAATTCCAGCTAGCACATCACTTCTCTATAATAGTACTTACACTACAGGGGTTTCTTCTGAGGACTGATCACAATAGCACTTATAAAGCACTTGACACAGTCAGTGCCTGTCTCATTGGATGGACCATACAGAGTAGCTATGTGTGTTATGTAAACACACCATTCGTGTCTAGCAATTTGCTCCAGAATATCTAAGCTTTCTAGGCAATGCTCAGGTATTGGTCAGGAATGGATAGAATGCCAGCTCTGCCATACTAGCCTTGAGAATTATCTAACTATGGTTTCTTTCTAAACAATTCTTACCCCAAATACAGATATATTTCAGGTCCTATAACAATAAATATATTTACCCTCAGTCTTACAATTGATATAAAAACTTGGCTTTCTAGAGATGTATATTTTTAATTAGAAACACCTAACTTCCTTCTTTCATTCGTTTGTTAATTCATGTGATGTGCTAGGTATCCTGCTAGATGCAGTGGTAATTAAGACCTCTCTAGAGGAGCTTATCCACTAGTGGTTAGAGACAGATCAAAAAAAAAAAAAAAAAGGGCTGGGATATAGTTCAGTGGCATAGTGCCTGCCTGGCAAGCATGAGGTTGTAAGTTCAATTCCCAGTACCAAAAAAACAAAACAAAAACAAAAACAAAAACAAAAAACCAAAACAATAGAGGCAGTAAATTGGTGCTATAAAAAAAATTTTTTTAAAACCACATTATGTGAGAAAGAGATGTGCCTCTTGAGATCCCGCCATGTTGGGCAGGGAGGCTCCGACCAGAAGACAACCTAGCCTGCCTTCCTGGTGAGTGTGCATGACCAGCTCAGACTCCAGGAGGAGAAAGAGATGTGCCTCTTCTAGGCCTACTGGCAAGCAGGCTAAGTATCAAGGGCTCCCTCCCCCTTCCCCCCCTTAAGCAACCTGCTGGTTCAGAGGACTGGCTAAATTGACAGCAACTATGGTACATAAAGCTTGTATTGTTCAGTTGATTTTGTAGGCCTGGAGCCGGCAGTCTGAGCATCTCTTGGGAAGATGATAGTATGCAATGTAGCAAATGTGGGGGATTCTCTTCTGTCTTGTCTTTGAGGCCCAATATTGTTCTCATTGTTTTGCTTTATTTTGATTAATTTTTTTTTTGCTTTATTTCATACTCTGTTTTTATTGGTTTTGTTGTGTTTTGTTTTTGGTTTGATTTTACTATACCTGATGGAATGGTCAACTATTCTGAAAGTAACAAGGTATGCAGTGGTGGCTGTTGTTTTCCTGGTGTCTTTCTTTGAAGTTATGTACCAGTTCTACTGCTTTGTTTTGATTGACTTTGTTCTGTTATGTTTTGTTGGACTTTAGTATCTTTAAAATAAAAAAATAAAAATAAAAAAACCACATGATATTATTAAGAATTATTTATTTATTTTTTAATTTTTTGACACAGGGTCTCTACGTAGGTCAGGTTGGCCTGGACTCACTGTGTATCCCAGGCTGGCCTCAAATTCAAGATAGTCTTCCCATCTCAGTCTCCAAAGTGCTGGGATTACAGGCATTCACCACCATATCTAGCAACTGAGAATAATTTAGAGAGAAACTTTATAATCAACAAGATGAAGAAGGACTTCAGAGGCATGGTGGTGTTTGCCTGTATTCCAGCTACTTGGGAGGCTGAGACCAGAGCATTGCAAGTTTAAGGCCAACCTGAGTGAGACCCTGTCTCAAAATAAAGAATAACAAGGGATGGGGATACAGTGATAGTAGTTGCCTAGCATGTGCCAGGTCCTGGGTTCAATCCCCAGTAACCATCCCCCTACACACCACACCCTCCTGAGAAGCAAATATCTGATAAGTGTCCGAAAGAACCAAGAGGCAGCCAGCCATGCAGATGCAAATACAGAAGCCCTGAGCTGGGTATGATGCTGACCTGTCCACAGAACAGAGGGAAGCACAGTGTGAAGAAGCAAGAGAGGAGGCGTGGTCAGAGAGGCAGAGCTGTGGGCCAGGGTGAGAAGTGCAGGCTTATTTTATTTAATCTTGCTGATGGATTAATCGTGGGGAATGAATGAAAGAGAGGAATCCAGGATGGCACCTAAGATTTTGGCTTGGAAGGTGCTGCCATATATTGTCTGAGGACCCCTGAGAGAGAAACGGATCGGGGCAGGTGAGCATGATTATGGTGGGCATGTCATAGTGGCCATATGATCCCAGACCTCAGTGAAGCAGCAGTCGCTCTGCTTGGAGATGATGTAAAGCTGTGGACCTGGTTGAGAGCCTCAGAGGAAATTAGGCTAATTAGAGGCTGTCCCAAGGTCCCTGGGCCTTTTATTCCCTGCCTACACTTACATACCTGGAAGCTGCTTTCCCAGAGACCAAGTTCTCTGAGTCCAGTGGAGAGAAGTATGTGACTCATTCTCTTCACCTATCACCACTCCTACCCTCTGGGGAGATGATGCACTTGGCCACCTGCTTGCCTGTCTCACTAATAGAGCCCCATAAATATTACCATAGGCAAAAAAAAAAAAAAAAAGAAACAGAAAAAAAAAGTCACCTAAGCTTCTTAGTTCCCATACAGACATAGAGTCTTCATTTTCACTCCTGTGTGTTGTTATTAAACAGATAATTTTCTGTCTTCCTTGTTCTCTTACCCTCACTTTCCTTTACTGTCCTTTTCTTTTTTCTTTTCTTTTTTTTGAGACAGGGTCTGGTTATGTAGTAGGGGCTGACCTTGAACTCCCTATGTAGCCCGGGCTGGTCTCAAACTCACAGCAATCCTTCTGCTTCAGTTCCAGAGTGCTGGGATTACAGGCATATGCCATCACACCCGGCCTTTGTTGTATTTCTTAAAGCAAAGTAAATTCAAGCATCACTGTTGCCTTAAGGAAAAGACACAGCTGGAAATGAGGCTGAGTGCCAAGAGCAAGGACTGGCGAGCACCTAAGTCTTTAGGAGTGTCCAGACTCCTCTCTGGGGATTTCATTTACAGCTGTCTTCAGCCACCTGTACCAAAGGCCATTTTCACAAACTAAAACCAGAAGGAATTCTCATTTTAGACAACTGAACACTGTCTGCATTGATCTCTGAGCATATCAGCACAATTGTTTTTCTTTCTTTCCCTTTTTTAATGTTGACTATTTTCAGCTGCATAATAGATTAAGAGGTTCTACTGGTTTAGGCAGGAAAATAATTTACTGCTTAAAGTAATGTGGCGTCATAGAGGGTTTGAGATTGAAAATCTGTTCCTGATCCTGACTCTGGTAGGTGGGTGGAGAAAAATTATTTAACTTCTATGAGACTCCATTTCTTTGCCCATGATGTGAGAATAAGATGAACCCTATGATATTCCCAGAACCGAACAGAACTAGCACAGATCCTGGTGCACAGTAAATGCTCAATAAACCGTTAACCCAGTTGATTTACCTAAGAGAGAACATTAAAACACTTCCGGAATGCAGCTCACTTATAATGTGAGAACTGTTCTCAACAAGGCACTTATACCTGTTCTCAGTTCGGGGGCTTCTGGTACGTATTTGATTACCTCTCCCAGGTGCCTGTTCACTTCCCTGCTCTTCTCCCCTCAGGAGGGTGGATAGAAGCCTTTCTAAGGGACGCCAGGGAAGTAGCATCTCCTGTGATGCAGTTTTGCTGAGTAAGTGACTTGGGAGAGACCAGGTCACAGGTTCACCTGGCTGGCACTCCCTTGTTCCTCTCCCCACAAACCCGCCCAGCCCTTATCAGGGAGTTGGCTCGGGTTCTGGAACTATGAAGCCTTGGACAGAGTGGGAGGGAGGGGAAATTGTCTGGCGGCCTCGCCTGTTTCCTGGCTGGGCTGTTGTGCCTGGCACTGTGGCAGGCAAGGTGGGGTGGAGACTGGCTTCAGGGGCCATTGGGAGGGAAATTCTAAGATCCAGGACCCTGCAGTTGTATGGCAGAGTTGAGTTCTCGGTAAACAGAATGAGCACGTGCCCAGGACACCAGCCAAACAGGGGCACTGAAAGAATGAGAAAAGACCTTCTAAGAATTTGACATCATATATTCCATAAAAGCAATGAAGTGTTTTAATGGGGATTAAGAGGATATGTGGACTCTCAAACTTATTTTATGCTTAACACATATACATTAAAAATTTTTTTCAATGACGATCAGGAAGGCTCCCCTTACTAGTGTCCGTGTTGAGTGCTCCAAAGTGCTGCAGAATGAGGGCCAAGCTGTGTTCCTGAGGGAGGCTGGACCAGACTCCCCTCTGCTAACCTTGTGCTGTGCCTCAGTTTCCCCCTGCAAGGGTGAGAGAAATACCAAACTATATACAAGAAAGCAGGAGTGTGGAGTGAAGGGATCCCAGGAGAAGCAGGCGGAGGACCAGCCCTCATCCCAAAGGCAGGCAGCTCCTCCCCTTTGGAGAGTTATTTCTCCCATGGGCTTCCATTTGGGGGGCTTGTCCTGGGTTACCTAAGGACTCTATGCTCCATCCGGGGCCCTCTCTGCCCCACCTCATGGAAAGAGTGCCCCAGTTGCACCTCAAGCATGGTTCTCTCTTCACTGTTCTCCACTGGACCTCTCTCCCAGGGAGCCCCAGGCTTGAGCTGAAAGGAGCACAAGCTGAAGGGCTGTGCCCCTTAGGTGACTCACCCCACTCTGGCCTGAAAACTGTGCCAACTTGCCTTGCCCACTTGGTTAGGGATGGGGCCATTTCCCTGGCAAGTCACCTCTGAAAGTCCCTGGGAGGGGCTGTGACTCTGGGCAGAATGCAAATGGTTCCCCTAGGGCCATTCAGCAAGGTGGGACTGGAACTCTGAGGGTTCTAGTTCTACATTTGCCCTGACTTGTTTTGGGAGGGTGTGTGGGGCCCAGCCCATTAGTGCCCGAGGGAAGGGGAAATTCTGGCTATTTCTGAGCAGGGCAAGACTAGCAATGAGATACAGCAATGAACCTAGCCCTGCATCAAGAGCTCTTGAGCCACTGGATTAGCAGGGCAACAGCACTGGACTGAATCTTGAGTTTTTATTTCCATTGCTGCTGCTGTGTCCTCAAAGTCCTGTCCTTTTGGGCTTCAGGTTCCTCTTCTATAAAATGAGGGGGTTGGATTAGAGCGCTGAGATACATTCCAGCTGTCTTATTGTAACCTTGCTTCTGCAACTGACTGACTAGATGTGTGAACTATAATGAAGTTATTTAACCTCTCTATGCCCCAAAGTAGAAAACGAGAGAAATAATATTGCTTTACTTTCTCGCAGGACATCATGAAAATTTCATAAGAAAATGTTTTGGGAAAGCTTTATGACAGTCATCTTATTAAAAATGTTATTTTTTGCCAGGCATGCACACCTGGAATCCCAGCACTTAGGAAAGTTGAAGCAAGAGAATCACAAATTTGAGCACAGGTTGGGCAACTTAACAAAGTCAGTAAGAACCTGTCTCAAAAAAATAAATAAATAAATAAATAAAAAATAAAAAATAAAAAAGGCTAGTGATATAGCTTGGTAGGAAGGCCATGGCTTCAATTCCCTGGCATTAGAAAAAAAAAAAAAGTATTTTTACCTCTGTTGGTAACACAGCTTTATTGCTGGCAGAGACCAACTGGCCTCAAAGTCATGGTGATCCTCCTGCCTCAGCCTCCCAAGAGCTGGGATTACAAGTGTGCATCACCACACCCAGGTTGGAGGGGCTTTTGGTAGCTGAGTCTAGGGCTCATCCTCATAGATATCCTCATAGATATCAGAGAATTTCAACAACAGAAATAAAACCAAAAATTAAAAAACTAAAAAATGGCAAACTCATGCAGAAACCACATTGCTTTACTTATGATATAGCCCATCTTATATTTTTGTGATAATTTTTGTTTCTCCATAGTGACTCTGTAGGTTTGCCTTATCCTTGAAGTATATCTTTAGCCTTATTAGCCAAGTCAACATGTAAGGGATGATAGCTTGCATCTGCCTTAACATGTGCTATACATAAAATGTTTTCTGGTATTCAGGAGCACAATAGGCCCTTGACAACTGTAAAACTTTTAAAAGTTTTGTGAACCTTACACCTTAAAAGTATTCTATGAACCTCATAATCACTTTGCAAGAACACAGCCAGGACAGGTGTTTTTATTTCCATTTTAAACATGAGAACATTACGTCTTAGGAGAGCACAGTTTCTTGTTCAAGTGTCCTAATAAATAATAGAACTAGTACTTGAATACAACTCCTCTGACATCTGGCCCAGGATATTCTGTTTTAGATGTAAACCAGTGACCCCTAAGGCCTTAACACTGAAGAAGAGGGGCCAAGCTGCTCTTCCCACCAGAGGGCCGACTCTCAATTAGGATAAAGGTATAAAGCAGCATGTCTGTCTGGGTTTCTGCTGCCTTGTCTGAAAGGTGTCTGGAGCAGAGCAGAGGGAGGAAGCTGTTCAGACATAGGACTCCGTGGCTTTCAAACAGAGGCTGGGATCATGTCTGCCATCACACCCTGAGCAGGTGGTCTGACAAGCCAGAGGCACTTAAGGAGACTGAAGTTGTTCCTTCCAAAGGTCAGCATTTGCCTTTGGGTGCCCTGCTTTCCTCTCCCACCTCCTGGGAAGGCCTCAACTCAGATCTCCCCATCTACTTTGGGTAGAGGCTTCCTCTTTCCTTCTGTTTCATTCCTCTTCTTCCTTCTTCTCCTAGTCCCTAGTCTCATATCCACAAAGTTCTGTCTGGGTACAACCTATACAATTCTTGCTGTATCTTGTTCCTTCTTCCATCTTCTGTCCCCAAAGAAGATCAGAAACATTAGCTGGCTAGTGTCCACCTAGATCCCATCTTATACTCTTTCTAATGTGAGATAACCATACTGTGTGTCCTCACTAGGCTGTGAGGGAAAATTTAGGACACCAAATAATGTCTTAACCAAGGCTGAATTTAGCAAAAAGTTGTCCAACAGTATCTGCCTATTGTGTTCTTGCTCCTATTACCCACCTCTTATTAGATTTCATCATCTTTTTCTTCCTTTCCTTTCCTTTCTTTTGTGGTGGGGACTGAACCCAGGCTTTGCACATGCTCAGCAAGTACTGAGCTATGTCCCTAGTCACTTTTTATTTTGTTTTGAGACAAAGTCTCTCTGAGTTGCCTAGGCTGGCCAAGAATTTGCCATCTTCCTACCTCAGCTTCCCAGGTAGCTAGGATTACAGGTGTGTGCCATCATACCCAGGTCTATTTCATTTTCAACCTGGCTTGACAGATGATTTTCCACCAGCTCAGTGTCCTCTGGGACCTTTTGGTGCCTCTTCTGCACTTCTATTCACCCTGCATCCATGAGTCACTGTGCTGAGCTCTTGGAAATGGCCTCCACACCCCGGCTTCTGGGTTTCTGACTCACGAAAAGTCAAATGAATGGCTCTGGGGTATGGGAAACAGACACAACATCTGGGGGTGGATACTGCACAGTAGCAGCAGCTCCGACATCGCCCTGGAGAAACAAATGATTCAGTTCCTTGCTGCACTGGCATACTGGGAGTAGCCACACAGATGTGAGTGGATCACTGAGTGTGAGGGAGGTCCTGAAGTTACTGCCTGGTTCTAAAGAAGGTCCAAGCAAAGATAGATCCCTTGGGACAGTCTGTCACAGAGCCAGAGGACAGAGACTGGCTGGGAATGGGAGGGGGGTCAGGGCAATGATGTCATTTATTAACCCTCAATCTTACAACTCAGAGGCAAAGGCTCTTACTACTTACAAGCATTGTGAGCAGCTCTAGTTTTCCTAAGTGGGCAACAATGAACTTGTTCATAACACAGTTTTGGAAGCAGTAAGTCTCCTCTTGGACAAAGCCCACTCTGGAAAGCCCTCAAGTTTATGATTTTGTGTGTACATAGGGATCACACACAATAGTACAGCCATGCACACAGGATGCAGGGAGACTTGGAAACAGATACATATGGACTGACAGATGTGCAGATGAAGTAGCTACACACACACACACACACACACACACACCCCAAAGTCAATGTCAGAGCTAGAGAAAATCTTAGACGTCGCTTAAGAAATTTAGCCTTCTTATCCAGGCATGGTGGCACATGTCTGTATTTCCAGCTACTTGGAGACTGAGGCAGAAGCATTGCAAGTTCAAGACTAGCCTGGGCAAATTAGTGAGGATGTCTCATACTAAAAATTAAAAAAGGGCTGGAAATGTAGCTTAGTGGTAGAGCACTTATGTGAGGCTCTAGGTTCAATCCCTAGCACCATTAAAAAAAAAAAAAAAAAAAAAAAAGTTCCCTTATTTTACAGAGGAGGAAGTGCAGCCCAGAGAAGTGAGGAGCTAGCCTGTCACCACACAGCTTTTATTATTTCTTCCCTTCTATATCCTTTGGGATAAACCTGCTTTTTTTCTACTTTGTTTGGAGTAGAAATTTAGAACATTGATCTGAAACCTTTCTTCTTATCCACTATATTGAAAGCTGTGATCCCAGCACTCGGGAGGCTGAGGTAGGAGGAGCATTGTGAGTTCGAGGCCAGCTTGGGCTACAACGTGAGCACAAGGCCGGCCTGAGCTACATAGTGCGACCCTGCCTCAAAAAACCAGGGCCGGGAGTTTGGCTCAGTGGCTTAAGCGCCTGCCCTGGCAGGCGCGAGGCTGTGAGTTCAATCCCCGGTGCCGCAAAAAAAAAAAAAAAAAAAGAAGAAAGCTGTGTCACTCTAATCACTGTTTTAGCTACATCCCAAAATATCAATATGAAATGTTGTGTTTTCATTATGAGTCAGTTTTGAAATATTTGCTAATTTATTTTGTGATTTAATTGACCCATGGATAATTTAGAAGTGTGTTGTTTTACTTTCCAAATATTTGGAACTTTTCTAGGTATCTTATTATTACTGATTTCTAATTTTTATTTATTTGTTTGTTGTTGTTTTTGAGACAGGGTCTCTCTATGTAGTTCAGGCTGGTCTTGCACTGTGTCCAGCCTGGCTTCAAATGACCTCGAACTTGTAGTGATCTTTCTGCCTCAGCCTCACAAGAGCTGGGATTACAGGTGTCTGATACCACACCAGATTTCTAATTTAGTTGTAATTTGGTCAGAGAAAATAATCTGAAAGATTTCAATTTTTTAAATGAATTCATATTTATTTTATGATTGAATATATGGTCATCTTGGTAAATAATTCACATGAAAGAATGTATTTTCTGTAGTTCTTAAGTGTAATTTTCTATCAGTATCAGTTAGGTTAACATGATTGACAGTGTTGATCAAGTCCTCCACATCTTTACTGATTATTTTTGTTTTTTATCTACTTATTTTACTCATTATTGGGAGAGAAATACTAAAATTTCTAACTATTCAGTCACAAAAGATCACATTTTATGTTATTCCAGTTATATGGAATTTCCAGGATATAAACAAATACAGAGACAAAATGAGTCCACAGATCTTGTCAAGGTTTTGTTTTAAATTGGGGTGTGTGTGTGTGTGTGGGTGTGTGTGTGTAGCTTT
Source organism: Dasyprocta punctata (assembly GCA_004363535.1). Classification (NCBI taxonomy): domain Eukaryota; kingdom Metazoa; phylum Chordata; class Mammalia; order Rodentia; family Dasyproctidae; genus Dasyprocta; species Dasyprocta punctata. The sequence continues at coordinate 17,716 of RJWM01019036.1, read as the reverse complement.
CTTAAACTATCTTAGTACATCCTTAACCTATTTTAGTCCACTTCAAGTTAATATTGTACCAATATTAGAAAACTTTACACTTCCCACATAACACAGCCCATTTCCTGCTTCACACCTGACACTCCCAATTTACAAATGTATTATCCATAACAGCAGAATTCTGTTCTCCTGCCCCTATACCTTGTGCTACTGTCATAACTTTTGCATGTGTTATAAGCCCAACTTACAATGTTATTATTTTGTCTTAAACATGTATCCTTTAAGGAAATTATGACAAGGGAAAAAGCATTTCATGTCTACCAATTTCTGAGCTTTGTAGAGTGGATCTTACTTTAGATCATGCTCCTTTCCCCTAGAATGTGACATTACTGTAGTTTCAGATAGATACCTGAAGTGTTCAAGCATTTTCCTTTTTAGTCTGGGCCAGACCCTCAACATCTTCCAGAACAGCTCAACTTCTGTAGTCTTTGTTCTGTTCTTGGTCATATAGCAGCAGTTATCCGGTAAGTTTCACAGAGTCTCAACCTACACACACCAGCATGGTTCTCAGGCAAAGATTTGCAGTGAACCCCCACATAGACTTATGGGAACCCCTTTCACTATAATCTCCTCCTGTATAATGCCCTGGTCCATGGATTCCAGTTGCTTCACCAGCCCTGAATTCTGGATTCTGCTCTGCTTGGGGTCTTCCTCTCTGCACTGGACTGGGGAATTATCCCAGAGCTATGAGTTAGGGTGATCATGGCGCTCACTCTGTTTTCCTTCTGTGATGAATGTATTTTTCTAAATGGCCACAATGATATCTCCCATTCCCACACTCTTCTTACAAATCCTTGTCCCACCAAGTGCAGGTTTGAGGTTCCCTCTGCCTTGAACCTGGGTGGAACTTGAGACTGCTCTAACCAGTGGAGTATGGCAGAAGAGATGCTAAACAACTTCCAAGTCTAAGTCATAAAAACCATTCATTCATTCATTCATTCTCCCTCCCCACCCCATCATCCCCAGGACTCACTATGGTGTGAGGAAGCCCAAAGTAGCCCATAGAGTGAGCTCATGCAGACACAACAGTATAGGCTAAAATGAGGCCCTCAGCAGACAACCAGCACTAACAGTAGAAATGCTGAACAGCCTCTGAAGGATCTCTATCTAGATACTATATGTAGAACAGAGATAAGCTGCCCTGATGGGTCCTGTCTGAAATTCTGACTCACAGTATCTGAGAACTTAATAAAGGGTGGTTTCATTTCACTAAGTTTGGAGGTAATTTGTGATGTAGCCATAGTAATTGCAACACCACTGCCAAAGAACTGCACCCCAAAAGAATGGTCCACTGCTGAAAATAGTTGACTCCTGTGGTATTGTGGGACAGTTAGTCTCCAAACCAGAACTCTGTGTGTGTGTGTATGCACATACACGCGCTACTGGGGACTGGACCTCAGTGGCACTCTCCCACTAAGCTACATCCCCAGTTCTTTTATTTTTATTTTGAGATAGGCCTTACTAAACTGTCCAGGCTGTCATCAGACTTTCAATTCCCTGCCTCAGCTTCCTGGGGGTATAGATGTGTACCTCATTCCCAGCTACCTGGCCAAGACTCTAATTTAAATAATATTATCTAAATAATGATAAAGATAATTTTAACATCAACAACAATATTGAGAACAACTAATTTCTATTTACTAGGTACAATGCTGAGCATTTTACATACATTATCTCCATGAAACCACACAACAGTCTTGTGAAATAGGCATTATTAAGCTCCATTGGTTAAATGAATTACCCTGGTTTGCATACAGGTCTGGGAGCCCATGCAATTAACCATACAGAAACACAGATGCATACGTCAGTGCACATATATATGTATATATGTATATGCATAGACTACAAACACACTATACTTTCCAGAGCTTTTGTGCTTTTAAAGTATTTCTTATGCTCAGAGTTAAAAATCCCCTCCCCTTGATTTATGTTAAGTAGATTGAAAGGGATTCAATCTGCTAGATATTAAGTTTCTCAAGCATACCCCAAGATGAAATTCTCTCCATCTGGTGCCACCACAGGCACGGGCAGCAGGGATATTGTCTCTGTTTCCCTGCCAGTGATTGCCTGGGACCTAACTTGGTGGGAGGTGGGGTGGGACCCCTAACAAGACTTGGCTTGGTAGAAGCCATCTCCTGGGGCCCTGGGACTGCAATTGATGTTGTGAGAGTTGAAATTCATAGAAACAATGTGATTTCTTGAATACACAAAAGCAAAGAGCACAAAGAAAGAGACCAGCGCTAGGAAGGGGAGGGGCTGAAGGAGCTGGAGAGTGAATCCTTTGTTGAAGCAAGTTCTTTTCCAAGTACTTCAGATGCTAAGTGTGGTAGTGAGCCTGTAATTTCAGCTGCTGCAGAGGCTGAGGCAGGAGGATTGAAAGTCCAAGGATAGTCTGGGCAACTTCGTGAGACTCTGTCTCAAAATAAAGTTAAAGGAAAAAAAACAAGGGGTGCGGAAAGCTGGGGCTATAACTCAGTGGTAGAGCACTTGCCTGTCACACTCAAGGACCCATATTCAATCCCCAGCTCTGCAAAAACAGAACCAAGTATTCCAGAGCTGGCAGATGGAAAAAAAGATTCATTCAGAGAGGCTATCCGCTTTCTGTGTGTTTCCCAAATTCGGCTGGCCCCTTCTAGGAAGAAGGAGTAGGGAAGGTACTCAGAAGCTCCCAACTGGCAGCTTTAGGGCAGGAAGGAAAAACTCTTAAGAGGAGCAAGAGTCTCAGGACAGAGCGTTAGGATCGGTAATTTAGAATTTATGTACATCCCTTCTTTAAATAGTGGAGAATGGACCCTATCTTTGAGAAGTAGGATATGGAGATGCTTCCTTGGGGAAGAAAGAAGTGATACTGCTATGCTATTGCAATCACCTTTATATGGAAAACAGATGGTCCAAATCGATCCCCGTGTAGTATCGAGTCTCCCTTGTGCAACCTTGCAGCACACACTCGAGTCCGTTGCAGAAGAATGAAATGAGAAATCTTTGGTTCACCCCCACCCCCATCCCCTTTTCAAGTTCAGTCCTGAAGTGCTGTTTAAATCTCCTTATCGGTACATGGAGAGAACATGAATCTGAGCTGTTTAAACAACTGCACTAGCTGGGCAGGGGAGCCCACGGCAGGAGGCCAGGGCTCTCCCAGAGCCCAGGCAGTCAGCAGGACGCCCTCCTCTACACCCCTTGGGGGCTTTTCCGGTGAATGAATGTAGAATTTCCCCAGTCTAGGCGGGGAGTGTTGCGGTCCCCGTTCCACCCCAGTTTACCAGTCCCGTCTGGTCGCTGTCCCCTCCCTGGCCAGCAACAATCAATGCGGCCCCAAGTGCCTGTGTGTTCCTAGCCTTGGCACGGGGAAGAATTCTACCCCGGCTCTTTGTGTGCAAGTGTGAAGGGGGCACAGGCCAGAGAGAGGGCACCCACAGGCTGTCCGTTCCGATCGGACGACAGGGTGACTGATCTGCAAAGTCTCCGCCAGGCACACACCCCGTACCTCCGCCTCCTTGCGCAGCTCCTGGCTGACGAGCTCCGCCGGCTCGGCGTTCAGGCTGCTCCACAGCAGCAGCAGCAGGGAGCGCAGCAGGAGGCCCACGCGCGCCACCATCGTGCTGGGGTTCCTAGCACCCGGCGCGCCCAGCCGGGAGCACCGGGCGCCTGCCGTCGGTCAGCGGCGCCGTGGACCCGGGGGATGCGCCAGCTCTGCGCCGCCGCCCCGCGGGCAGAGACGGTCCCAGGGGCTCGCCGGTGCCTGGCTCCGCCACCTTGGTCACTTCTCCGCCGCGCTCCGTCGGGAGCCTGCCGAGGTCGCCCACCCCGGCAGTGCCTGCCCCGGGTCCGCCAGTCCGAGGACCGGGGGAGGGAGGAGGGGCGAGAGGAGGCGGGCTCGGCCCTCCTAGCCGGTCCCGCCCACCCCGCGCCGCCTCCACCGCCCTTCCCTGTAGACCAGTTGTTTCGCCTGCCACCTCCAGTTGGTCCGGATCTCTCCGAGCAGGGCCTGAGAAGACAGATCTCCTGGTAGACTTCGACGAAGAGTGGTCCTGGGTCGTGGTCTGTTTTAGTCAGGCGGGGCCCGAGGCCCTGGAGTATGGGAAAAGGAGCCTTGGGCAGCGGTCTGAAAAATTAGGTTTGCATTTCAGGCGTGCGTCTTTGGGACTCCTGCCCCAGCCACCTGCTGACCAAATGATTTTGGACCAGTCATTCACCGCCTCTGAATCCAATTTTCACATCAGGAAGGGGGATATCAATAATACAGATATCACGTGATTGTTGGGGAAATTTCATGATAATATTGCTGTAAATAACTGGCATCATGAGTATAAATGGTAGGCTTTAGCTACATGACTCTTGGCAGATGATGGAACTACTTGAAGGTCAGTTTTCTTATAAACAAAATAGGTACAAGGGCTGGGGAAGTAGCTCAGTGGTATAGCACGCCTAGCATGCAAGAAGTGCTGGGTTCAGTCTACAGTACCAGAAACAAACACACACCAGACAGTGAGAGAGCAAGAGCAGGTGAGAGAGTTTAATTTAGTTCCCAAAACTGCGTGAAGAAAAGAGAATGAGTGCAAAGTGTCTTACATAGCCTTATAAGAAGGCAATGAAAAAATTTCCATGAAAGCTTTTGCTAAACTCCTACTGAGCAAAAATAAACTCTTCATTAACTGCCTTTGTCACTCAGAGCAGGTTGCAGTCTCTCTTCCAGCCTCAGTTCAGCCATTTGTGAACTAAAGTTAGACCCACGATATTGACCTGTGGAGGTTTTTAGATGAGTGTGCATAAAATTCATCTGGAATCTATAAAATACTAAACAAAATGAATACGGCATTCTGACCCCAAGCCTCAGAGCCTCGGTAATATTGTTTTGTGCTAGTTAGAAAGAGACAATAGTTGGGTGGAGGAATCAGAAAAGTTTCTTTGAGTAGACATCTTGTGAACAGCCCTTCCTTTGCTAACACTTAATTGGAAATAGTATCCCTTTCTTATCTTCCAACCAACAATGAAAAAGAGACACCACTCACCCAGGGGGACCAATTAGAAATAGGTGTTTATCTGGGGAGCCCAATGAAGAAAAGTCACTCTCCACGGTGCAGACTGTTTGCCAGAGATCAGCTGGGAACACAGTTGAGGACAGATTTCTTTCTTCATCTGTGCTCCTCTTTTTTTGGGGGGGGGGGGACCAGGGATCAAACTCACAACCTCGTGCCTACCAGGCAGGTGATTAGGCCACTGAGCTATTTTTTGAGACAGGGTCTCACTATGCAGTTCAGGCTGGCCTTGAACTCATTTTGAAGCCCAGGCTGGTCTCGAACTCACAAGGATCCTCCTGCTTCAGCCTTATGCTCCTCTCTTAGGGTGCCCTTGTATATATCTATAATGACCATCCCTTCTAGGGTACTGCCTCAGGAACAGTGAAAAGGCATGGGCCTTACTCGAAGAGAGCATCTAGTCTAGCTGGGCTGGCCAAAAGAAAGGTTCTCAGCCAAGGACAGAACAGACTGACTTGGCAGCTGGTTCAAGCAAAATCCTGTGGGGGCCCTGGGGAGAGAGTCTGAAGGGGAGTGGGAAAGAGTTGCTAGAGTTAGCAAATAAAAATATAGGACTACCAGTTAAATTTGACTATCATATCGATAACACAAAATTGTTTAATCTAAGTGGAGACCATGCAATATTTGAGACATACTTATGCTAAAATATTATTCACCACTAATCTGAAATTCTAGTTTAACTGAGCACTGTCTATTTTATCTGGCAACCCAGGATGTGTGTGCATAAGTTACAGGTAGGACAATGGCATATGGTGGCCTTGAACAACAGGTGGATTTTGATGCTCCAGAAAGCCTTTCTTTGGAATAAGGAGCTCTGAAAGTATTAGTTGGTGAGGACACTGTGGGCTGACCTGAAGTGCAGTCTGCACTTTCCAAGTCTTTCTCCAGGCAAAATCTCTCCATCCTTTATTCTAGCATACGCCAGAGGTTCTCCATTTTGGCTGCCCTGCGAAAAGAGAATAAGAGGGAGCCTGTGGTTCTCTGGAGGGCTGCATGTCTTGGAGGAAACAAGCTTGGCCACACAGACAGCTGATCTTGCCTTTCTTTGCATTCTAGGCTAATCCAGGCTCACCAACCTCACAAACTAGCATCATTTGCTGCATTTAAAAATTGACTTGGAAGCCGGGCGTGGTGGCGCACGCCTTTAATCCCAGCACTCGGGAGGCTGAGGTAGGAGGAGCATTGTGAGTTCGAGGACGGCTTGGGCTACAACGCAAGCAAGGCTGGCCTGAGCTACATAGTATGACCCTGCCTCAAAAAACTAGGGCTGGGAGTTTGGCTCAGCAGCTTAAACGCCTGTCTGGCAGGTGTGAGGTTGTGAGTTTGATCCCTGGTGCTGCACAAAGGAAAAAAAAAAAGAAAAAGAAAAAAGAAAGAAAATTGACTTGGGTGTGTTGTTTTATCACATCCTGATCTTTGCCCACTCCATTTCTGCTTGTGGTCACTGAGAGATGCCATCTGGACTTGGAGGTGCCTGTAAGAATGTAGGCAGAGCACAGCCTCCTCTACTCACACACTCACTCTGGGTTTAAACCACACCTTTGCATAGGCTATCCTCATTTCCCAGAAAGGGAGCATGTTTCTATAGTTAGTATCTGGGTAGCAGGGGGCTTTCGTCTCTTTTCACTTCCGAAGGCTATTCCTTAATCCCAGGGCACCAAATTCTGTGATCTTCTTCAACACCCAGAGGCCTGCAAAGTTTCACAACAGACTGCTGTATGTTTTCACTTTCTGGGATATAGTCAGAGCCAAATCACATTGGACAGGTTGGGAAAGGAGGACAGCTTGCTGTACTCATGCTCAGGAATCAGGGGGAATCTGAGGTGGAAGAGAAGATGAGAAAAACAGGTCAATTTATTGGAAAGAACTCATTCCATAGTGAAGGTATGGAGTAACTTTTGAGAAAGGATTCACAAAGCACATTCCAAAGATGACCACGTCCAAAACAGTACTGTGGCAACAAGTCCTTCTAGGGACCCAATATTATTATTTCTTCTCTGGTGGGAGTAGGGGTGGGGACGGGAATGAGGAGTTGGAACAAATAATAATGATTAATACCTGTTGCAAAATTACTACGTGCCATAGTTTGTAATAGCCAAATCTTGGAAACAGCCTAAATGCCCATTAACTGGTGATAGATAAATAAGATGCATTTTTTAATACAATGGAGTACTACTCTGCCATAAAGAAGGATAAGCTTGAGACATTCCTAGGTAAAAGGATGTACCAAATACCACATAGTTTCTCTGGTGTGAGAAACTAAAAGTGCAAATAAGGACCAAAATATATATTAGGTATTATGAAATAGAAAGAAAATGTTCAAATGGAAAGGGGAACAAAGAAGGGACAAAGGGGAAAGGAGAGAAGGGAAAAGTTAAAAAAGTCAGAAAAGAAGGAAAAAATGGAAACAAAGTTTTTGTAAATGGGGAGGTGAGGCGGGGTTAAGGAAGGGTAGGAGAATGAGAAAAAAAATCAAGTTATATCAGGTACAGGTACAAATTCCCTATGATAAATGTGATCATTATGTATATCTAAAATATATCAATAAAATTTGATTGAAAAAATTAATATGTGCCATATATGTGATTTGTGCTTAATATAACTCATGTCAGCTAATCTTTGTAACTTACTTATGAAAAACTATGACAATCATCCTTATTTTAAAGATGAGGGCCAGGGATTTAACTTAGCAACACAAGCGCCTGCCTGACAAGTGTGAGGTTGTGAGTTCGATAACCAATACAAAAAAAAAAGAAAGAAAGAAAGGAAAGAAAGAAGGAAGGAAGGAAGGAAGGAAGGAAGGAAGGAAGGAAGGAAGGAAGGAAGGAAGGGGGAAAAAAGAAAGATGAGAAACACAGATCTTATCATTTGTCCAAGGTTATCATCTAGTAAAGGTGCCAGGATTCGAACCTGCATGGCATAACTCTAGACCCTGGACCTGTGCCTCCTACACTATCTTGCTTCAAATCAAATTTATAAAATGTCATTCTTGGTCACTTGAAGCTAATCCCTTAGAAGCACTTGGGCTGGGGGGACAGACTGCTTGCCTAGTACTCATGAGGCATTTGGTTCCATTCACACCACCCCTCCTCCCAAATTTCAGACTCTGATACACACTCCAGACCAACTAAATTTCTAAATATTCAATACCAGAGTCCAAGAGGAAGACAGAGTTTCCAATGGTCTAGTTCTCACCTCCCCTCCTATCCCATGTTGGGTGAGTGGTTTCTGTCCCAGCTGGGCTGACACCTCCTTTTCTAAGAGAACTGCCTCTCCTTCCTTTCTCTCTCAGTCCTGGGATTTGGCTCAACTCCAGAGGGCTTCCAAGCTGTCCCAGGGTGAACAGCACTCCTGTGGAACACATGGTGGGTCTTGTACATTGCCAAAAGGAGTGGCTAGCAACTGCCAGGCCCATTTCTCCTGCTGACAGAAGGCCACAGCAGGATCTCTTGAATCAGGCAGGATGTGTGGGTCTGAACAAAGAATGTCTAGCCTCAGTTTCTCTCTAAATGATAGGAGGAACAATTGGCTTTGTCTCTGCCCTTTCCTCCTCCCCAGGAAATATGCAGAACACAAAGTAGATTTTATCTAAAAGAATTCTGGTCTCTGGAGAAAGGCATTTATGGGAGGACCACCCTCAAGGAACCATAAGAACAGGAAGAATAAGAGGAATAATGTGGGTAAGCAATGAGCTTGAGAGAGCTGGAGACAGGCTTTCTCCAGGGTTGTGAGGACTTCAGCTGGGATAATGTGGATTCATTACTGTTGCTTCTGTATCTTTCACTGTGATGCAATTCCAAAAGTCCTGACTTTCTATCAGCCACCTCTGCCTATGGAGGTGAGGTTTCTTTGCTCCAGTGCACGCGGATGTGGGCTCCTTCGGCTAGATCATATTCACAAGTGTACCTGCCTACCTGGACAGAAACACATACACAAATGCTCATGGAAATAGCAAGAAATTTGTAGCAGGACAGATCTGCCTTTAAATCTTGACTTTTTCACACTCTGTGTGACCTTTGCAAGTTAACTAACCTTTCTTGAATTTTTGCCATTTTAAAATGGGACAAAGAAATGGTTGGAGATGTAGCTTAGTGACAGAATACTTGCCGGACTCATGTAAGGTGCTGGGTTCAATCCCCAGTCCCTCATTTAAAAAAAGACAATGGAACAGAGAATTCTTATATTTTCATATTACCCTCACATGATATGGAGAATGAATGACAGTATTAGGAACTTAAAACCTATAATGTGCTGCATGGATTTCAGGAGCACAGACACAGTTATACCCTCATATATTTTTTGCAGTTTTACACTTGAGCACATTTAAAACCAGACAACATACCTGACCCTGCCCAAGAACAACTACAGAAACATGGTCTTACTAGGTAATGCCCTGTGACTCAGAGCAGCCTCACCTCTCCAAACCCTGATTTACCAATGTGTAGGCCTCTTCTGGTTTGTTTTTACTCACACCAGGACCCAGGAGACTTGCAAGGAGCACAATAAAAGCTCAGCCAATCTGGCACTGTGCCTTACTTCCCTTCCACATAAAGGCTGTCTACCCGCCAGGCATCTGGCCTCAAAGCCGGGGCCAGGACCTGCTCAGCATCTGCTGCTTTGCTTAAAAGACCTGCTAACAGGAAAGTGTCTGGTTCCTTTCCACCCCAAACAGGAAGTGCCTGCCACAGTTGGGAGGACGGGGCAGCTTGGTCATTTCCAAAGAGATTCCTACTGCAATATTGGAGTCTCAGGGTAATTGTTCTGGGAGGCCTGCTCTCTAGGAAGGCCACAGAGACTGGGCTCCAGGGACATCTCTCTGGGGAGAGCTTAGGGTAGTGACAATGGCTACATGTTGCCTGTGGCACTTGGCACAAAATGGCTGTCATCCTTTCAACAAACGCTCAAGCTGAACATTTACTTTGTGCCCCGTGAGAGATGTAGGAGCACACTAGATGATGTCTTGAAGACTGGGGAATTTACAGGCAAGCCAGAAAGGCAACTCATGCTCTTTTTGTTGTTGCTTTTATTCATTTGTTCATTCATTCATTCAATACAAGATCCACCTCTTTTCTTAAAGTACGTCTATCGTTTCAGGCAGTGTGTTAGGCACTAGAGGTTCAGAGGGGAATTATTAATACTATCAAATCACAGAACAAATTGGCAAAATATGAAAGCCTTGAATTACGTGGTTGGTACAACTGTGAGTTACACAGGATTTCATTATGGTCTGCGTTTCATTTTAGTCTGAACAACAACCTCGAGCCAGGCATGGTGGCACATGCCTTTAATCCCAGCACTCGGGAGGCTGAGGTAGGAGGGTGTTGTGAGTTCCAGGCCGGCTTGGGCTACAACGTGAGTGCAAGGCCAGCCTGAGCTACATAGTGTGACCCTGACTCAAAAAACCAGGGCCGGGAGTTTGGCTCAGTGGCTTAAGCGCCTGCCCTAGCAGGTGCGAGGTTGTGAGTTCAATCCCCAGTGCCGCAAAAAAAAAAAAAAAAAAAAAAAAAAAAACAACCCTCTCCCTGCTTCCCCTCTTGCCTCCCATACTCTATGATATGTTCAACACCATAGCCAGAGAAATTCTGGCTAGGCAGGTCAGGCCTGTGCTTAACTGGATCCCTCAGATGGCTTCCCCTTTCACCCTAAGCAAATCTATAGTCCATACAATGTTCTTACAAAGCCTATACCAGTGGTTGGAATGGTCGGGAAGCTATACAGTAGCTGGAGGCAACTCAGAAATTATCAATGGCAACATGACACTACTACTCAATAAACTGAAGGGACAAAGGGCAGAGGCAGATTATGGAACCCAGAAGCCAGAGTCACCAATAGAAATTGGAACACTGGACATTCCTGAGGCAGAGGAGGGGACAAAACAACTCTCCATTCTCCTCCCTTTCTTTCTCTCTTTTCATCTAATTTTCCACCAAGTCTTCCATTGGGCAAGTCTAGCTGGAAGTAATGGCATGAGGGAGTTTTTCAATTTTGTGAGTGTGTGTATGTGTGTGAGCTTACATGTGGCCATTGAGGAATTAAGCCCAAGCTAGCACTGTACCAGACCCACACCAGCCCAGCCTTAAAGAATTTCTGACCCTGTAACAATACCATCTGCAGGGGGCATCTCCTTCTGTGAGGACTGAACACATCAGGGCCAAAAGGCCCAGGACCAACACCTTCCCAGAAACACTCTGCTAAAGCTGATGTGTAACATGTCCCTGCTGTCCTCCTTCAATATGCAGACTGGGCGCAGGACAGTGTATACCCAAAGAGTAGGATTGCACAATATGAAGAATAACTGGGTGAAGATGACAGCTTGTTTCAGAGATGCACTCTTCACAGGATCATCTGAGGCAAAAGCCTGGAAGGCAGGAAGATGGAGCAGTCCACATGAGTGTGTTTGTGGCAAGGAGGACCCTTGGTAGATAAGTCCCAGAGCAGTGCAGATATGGGAGGAGATCTTTGTTTCAAGCTTGGGAGATTAAGACACTGTATAAAGGTTACTAAGTTTAGTTCGAAGGCCTGTAGGGGATCTGCTTTTGGGTCTATTGGCTGTGGGAATGTGGTAAAGAATTTTGCCTTTCTGAGCTTTGGGATTCTCATCCATAAAAATGAGGAAAACAGCAATATCTATTTTACAAGGCTGTCTCTGTTCAGAAAGAGATAAGAGATATAGAAGATTAAATGTCAGAGCCAGGCATGGTGGCACATGCCTTTAATCCCAGCACTTGGGAGGCTGAGGTAGGTGGAGCATTGTGAGTTCGAGGCTAGCTTGGGCTGCAACGTGAGCAAGGCCAGCCTGAGCTACATAGTGCGACCCTGCCTCAAAAAAAGTAGGGCCAGGAGTTTGGCTCAGTGGCTTAGGCGCCCGCTTGGCAGGCATGAGGTTGTGGGTTTGATCCCTGGTACTAACGAAAAAAGATTAAATGTCACTTCTTTAACTAACTTCCTCAGAAGTTCTCCCATTGTTTTAAATTTAATGTCCAAACTTCTCTGTAAGGTACATAGGGTTCTTTAGGAGGTGGCTTTTGCTTACTTTTTTCACTCTGTTTATTAGAGCTCTTCTCACCCTTGCAACTCTACAGACCAATTGGGAGGAACCACTTGCAATTCTGAAGAATTCTGCTCCCCTAGGATAGCAAATAGAGCCCTTTTTGCATGGAGAATGCCATTGTTGGTATGCCTCTGCTTTTTTTTTTTTTTTTTTTTTTTTGGTGACATCGAGGATTGAACTCACAACCTTGCATCTGCCAGACAGACGCTTAAGCCACTGAGCCAAACTTCTGGCCCTAGTTTTTTGAGGCAGGGTCGCACTACGTAGCCCAGGCCGGCCTTGTGCTCATGTTGTAGCCCAAGTTGGCCTCAAACTCACAATGCTCCTCCTACCTCAGCCTCCCGAGTGCTGGGATTAAAGATGTGCACCACCATGCTTGGCTTGCCTCTGCTGCTTAACTCCTATTCTTTTCTCAAAGTTCAGGTTAGGAGGCACCTCATGAAAGCAACCTTCCTTGATACCCTCTACTCTTCATGTGGATGAAGAGCTCTCCCTCTGTGTGTGCCTTTTGGTTTGTTCTTAGTGCAGAATAGTGGGTTTTGTTTTGGCATAGTCACAACATAATTTACTCATTCCCCCCTTCCCCATTTCTCTCTTCTTCCCCTTCCTCTGTTTTTAGAGCACTAAATATGCATCCTCTTATCCTAGTATACTCAGCAATTGATCAGAACTATAAGTTTGTACCCCACCCCCTTTTGTGGTACTGGAGATTGAACATAGGGCCTCATGCATGCTAGGAAAGGTTCCTCACTGAGCTACAGCCCTGGTCCTTTATTTTATTTTATGTAATTTGGGACAGAATCTCACTAAGTTGCCCAGGCTGGCCCAGAACTTATGATCTCCCTGTCTCAGCCTCCTGAGTAGATGGAATTACAGGCATAGGTCATCACACCCAGGTCTTCACCATTCTTGTTAAGAGACTGCAGTTCCTATAGGGCAGGGGACATACTTTTTTCTCTAGAGCTTCCAGGTTCTACACGTGGATTAATACTTCAGGAGATGGCAGTTGAGTGAAGAATGAATGAATGGTGGTAAAAATCCAGGAAGTCAATGTCGAATAGCACTTTATTTCCTTCTTTAAACAAAAAGGAGCCTAGAAAATTCCTTTCCTGCCCCATAACCCACTTCTTTGCTGCTGTTACACATGCTAAGCTCTCTTGGGTTGTCTTCCTCAATATAGATGCTAGACAGTTAAATGGCTTTTAGTTATGAAAGAATTTTCATTCCTTTAGCTTTGCTTGTTTAGACTTGTGACCCTATCTAGAGCTGAGGGCGCAATTCTTGTGGGTCTAATGAGAGATGACCTCATGCCTTTTTTTCTGGTCTGAAGGCATAAATTCTGAACTTGCTCCTCCACCTCCAACCCAGCCTTCTCTTGTTCTCTGTCACAGTGAATAATACTTCCTTTTTTTTTTTTTTTTCGGCACCGGGGATCGAACTCACAACCTCACACCTGCCAGGTGTTTTGAGGCAGGGTCGCACTATGTAGCTCAGGTCGGCCTTGTGCTCGCGTTGTAGCCCAAGCCGGCCTTGAACTCACAACGCTCCTCCTACCTCAGCCTCTCGAGTGCTGGGATTAAAGGCGTGCGCCACCACGCCCGGCACAGTGAATAGTATTTCCATCTGACCACTTACATATGTGCACAAGACTCTTTTCTCTGCATTAGCCCCTGTCATCCAAATTGATCACCAGTTCTTGTCCAGGTCCCTAAGCATACCTGAGCTCTCTGCACTTACTTCCAACTCCACACCTGCTACTTGAGTCCAGGGCCCTATGCTCTCCGAGCAGAAATATCACACTGGTCATCTAATTGGTCTCCCTTCTCTTTGGCATCTCTCACATCCATGCATCCTTCATCTTCCAGTTGGAAAATACAAATCTGATCTTAATTCTTCTTTAAAGTGTTTTGGTGGGTGGTTTCTACTGCCTTCAGGATACGGTTCAAACTTGAACCTACAAGACTGCATCCATTTAGACTCCTACTTGTCTGACATCATCTTACTCTCCCCTAGGGGTTATACACCAAATATATTGAAATACAAGTTCTACAACTAGTACAGACAATCTTTTGCCCACTCCTTCAACTCTGTCAACTTTTGCTTATCATGTAGGGTTTTTGGTTTACGTGTCACAACCTCCGGGAAAATGTCCTTCCTACTTCTCAGAGCTTTCTCAGGTCTTTTTTCTTCTATTGGGCTTAGATTCCTATAGCCCTTATGTTGTACAGCATTAGAGTTAAAACCACAGTTGTGTGGGGTTACCAGACTTCAAATTTCAATTTGTTCGTTTACTAGCTGTACAACCTAGGGCTAAGTAAATTTTGTTTTATCTGCAACATGGGGATATTTCACCAGTCTGTTTTGAGAATTAAATGAGATTATGTAAGGTGCACACAATTAAGTTAGCTGTTAGCTTGCTCCACCGCCCGGCCTCACTCTCGAGGTGAGGTTTACGAGTAATTATTATTTAACGCATACTTTTTTTCTGACCTTACCTCGTTTTCTTCTGGATCAGGTAATCAAAACAAGCCAGAAGATACCCAACTCTCAGTCACGACTTTTGATCCAGGAATCCCTCAGACTCTGAACGCCCCCAGGTGGCTCAAACCCTCTGCAGCAAAAGCCAAGTGAACTAGGACATACCATTCCAAATTTTCGGCGAATAAAGGCCTTTTATAACAAAATAGTTTGTGGTTATCATGTACTGCCTCTTTAGCTTCATAACTTCGTATTGTATCAGCCCCAGTAAAATGAAAAATAGGGTTATAAAATAGTCTGTCCAGCTTCCTCCCCCATCACGACAATGGCATTGGTACTGTCCCTGCTCAATTCCCTCTCAATAATGGTACCATCCGCGAAGGGGCGAACGGGGAGGAACTCCGAAGCCCTCAGGATTCGAAGGCTGGTACTAGCGTACAACCACCCCTCCCTCCTTGACGCTATGGTTCCGCTCTCTACCCGCTGATTGGCTGTCACCTCCCCGCAGTCCGCCTCAGCCCGCCGCTCCGCCCTCAGAACAGCTCCGGCCGCCGCGCCGCCTGGCTCTCGTATTCCTTGTTCTTGGCGGGCTTTGGGGCCTCCGCGCCGCGGCCCTTAGTCATGTCGGGTAGGTGATGCCTTCAGCGAGCAGCGGCCGCGGCGGAAAGGGCCCTGGCGGGGTTGGGCCACCTTCCCGCCCACCGGAGGGCCCTGAGGGAAAGCCTCGGCCTGAGGAGGCTGGGGTGGGGGTGGGGGACGCGGCGCCGCCATGTTGGACCGGAGGCACGCACGCTCTCAACGCTCCCGGGCTGCAAATCACGGCGGGAGCGCTCCGGGGCCCAGTCTTTTGGCTCTGTCCTTGGAACCCAAAGAGACTTGTGGTCCCCTGGGGAGGGTGGGAATGATTCAGGGGGGTGGGTGCCGTCAACGCCATCCTAGGGGCGGGGGGACCTGAGATCAGAGCATCTGCCTGCGAGAACCGGTGCGTCTGGTTCTCCGCTCCGCCTCAAATCTTTCTGCGAGGCCTCAGGCCAGTCGTCTCACCGCCTCGTTCCTCAGTTTCCCCAACCGTGAAGTGGAACTGGGCCTTCCTGACTTACCCATTCTTCAGGTGGGGGCCTTGACGCTCTGGGAGCCCTTTCAAAGGACATTGCCTTACACGAAATCGTGTTTATCGTCGTTCCTTCTGCAGTAACCACGTGGATTCGAGTTGGGGGTGTTTGCATATAATTCGATTTTCTCTTTATCTCCTTCTGTGTTCTCTACCCCCTTCCCCCCACCCGCGGTGTTTTATGTCCACAAAAACTTGAAGTGAGCATTGCAATTTTTGATAAATTTTATATATACATGTGGCGTGTCCCTTAAAAAATAGGAGTCACAAGAAGGGCAGTTTTTTCCCACGAAGTGATTACGTTTGTAGAGGCCACCCGTTGTGTGGAAGAGAGAA
Organism: Dasyprocta punctata; assembly: GCA_004363535.1. NCBI lineage: Eukaryota > Metazoa > Chordata > Mammalia > Rodentia > Dasyproctidae > Dasyprocta > Dasyprocta punctata. The sequence continues at coordinate 1,665 of RJWM01019036.1, read as the reverse complement.
AAGCATCAGTTTCTTCAGGACAGCCAGTTTAGATCCTGCTAAATCAGAATAAAAAAATCTGGAACGTGGAAGTCCTCTTGATGTAGCAGTTCTGTCTGATCACACAAGGTCCTCTATTGTTGGACAACACCCACATGCAGCCAAGACCAAGTATCCACTTGTCTTGAGATCATCGTGAGAGTTAGATATCACTTTCCTTACGAGAAAAAAATTTTCTGAAACTATGTGGTTGGGGTGAAACAGCCATGTAGCAGAGCCTGTTAACATTTTAAAGAACGAACCTATTAGTATTTTAAAACTCCCCAGTGACCCAGTCTTGTAGAAGGATGAAAATGTATGACTTGGAGAAGAGTCTAGTTTAGCAAGGGAGATCAGTCTGGAGAATGAATGATGGACTTTCCTTAGGGTAGGCTTGTTAATAAGGAGCCACAACAGCAGTCTTTGAGTCTGTCTTTTGGAAAAGATTAAACTGCTTTTAATTTGATTTTTGCTCAAACAGAATAATTTATTCCAAAGTAGACGTGTGTACATCTTTTACTAGGTACATAATTTGGAATTAGGTCCAGTAAGGCTCCAGAAAAATTCATATTACTGATTTAAGAGGATGTGTAACTTCCTCATGGTTAAGAAGTATTATAATTCTACCTTCAATTATGGAGAAATTGACCAAGTTTCGTTTCAGTAAATACAGTGCTCATTAAAAACTTTTAGCCTGCTTTGATTAACATAATTACTGGTATATGATAATGGCTTATTTTTATAGAACTGGGTAGTTTTAGTGGAAAATTAAAATTTAGGGGTTTACCTGTATGTAAAATTGAGACTTGCCTGTGTATCGTTGTATGAGCTGGTCAGTACTAATCTGATCTTGAAATTACCAAACGCCAAATGATTGTCCCTTTGTAATTTCTTTAATATGAGATAGTTTTCAAGGAACAAAGTACTGTTCAACATAAGCTTGATTCTAAACAGTCGATTAAAGCTAGAATCTTTAAATTCTATTTAGTCTATGTATGTTTTGTAATATGTGTATAAAAATACTTTTTGACTTTGTAAAAGAATGCATTTGACTTGTGTGATGAATGTTTAATAAACATTAAAGTTCCCTTAAGCAGTTAATAACAAGTCCTTTAAGCATTCAAGAGTGCACTTTTAAATTTAATCTATCAAATTGACTCAACCACTCCAAATGCCTGACAGGGCTGATTTATAAACTTAATAAAATGTAAGCACTTAAGTAATAAATCTAAATTGTAAATATTTTAAGTGAGTCTGACATTCAAATACTGTTTACAAAGGTGAATTATCTGACATTTCAGTTAAAATCACAAGTATGTCAATTAAACAAAAATACAAAGTCAAGATACTTATTCTGGCAGTGTTGTAGGTATCTTGAAAGTTCTGTGTCTTCAAACACCAAAAAAGTGCAAAACTGGTCTGGGGGTGTAGCTCCATTAAGGTCAGGAAGGAGTTAAAAAAGGGCAAGTCTTTGCTGCTGCAAATAAAGTAGAAAAGAATGTTGTAAGGTGTGGAGCTAACTCGAAGCTAGCTACACTGGAGAAGAGGGTATAGGTCTTATTTAGAGATTTGAATTTTACTGTTCAAGTAACTAAGGACAGGAGATGGAACCCTTGACACCGTTACAGCTGGGTAATGAGAACTGAA
>RJWM01019035.1:0-39851 GCA_004363535.1 Dasyprocta punctata | reverse complement strand
AAAAAAAAAAAAAAAAAAAAAAAAAAAAAAAAAAAAAAAAAAAAAAAAAAAAAAAAAAAAACTAAAAAAGTCAATGTTAAATTTTTATTACAAATCTCTTACAACCACATCAATACTATGTAGACATTACAATTTGTGAGTCTTTTTTTCCCTGGCTCAGATATCACTGCCAAAATACTTAATTCAGAAATTCACCAGCCCCAGTAAAATAGCAGACTGCTCAAGCGGAGGGGCTCGGACCTGGCAGCAGGTGTGGGGGAGACGGCTGAGCGCTCGCACCTGTGGCCCACAGCTCCGCCCCGTCCCCGACCCGGCGGGTGAAGAGCGCCCTGTCCACATCCTCACAGCCTCGCTTGGCTCCTCACAGGACCTTGGTCGCAGGGAGTTCTCTGACGACTGGGCTGGCGTTTGTTTTCCAGACTCTTCCTAACTCTGCCACTGGGTCAGAGGGGCAGATGCCTGGGCAGTTTGTCCCTTCTCTTGCCTCTGCTGCCCTTGGCAACCAAATCGAGGAACTCGCCGAGCTCAGTTCCCGCAGCGTTGTTCCGCACCGCTGTCCCTGCCTGCTCCAGGGATGTGCTTGTGGATACAGATTTTCCGAACCTGCGCCGAGGCCCTTGGGTTTAAAGCCCCCGAGGCCTGGCGCTGCCCTTCGGCCCTGTTCTGCAATTGTGCGTCTATTTCCGAGTGGGAGAGCTACCTACCGAGTAATCGCAATTAACGGTGCTTATCTTGGAAAGTCTACAAACTCACTGTCGCAAAAAACTAGGGCCACAAGTTTGGCTTAGTGGCTTAAGCACCTGCCTGGCAGGTGTGAGGTTGTGAGTTTGATCCTTGGTGCTGGAAAAAAAAAACGAAGAATGAAATAATAAGGAAATGTGAAGCAGCAATAAAAGGGAAAGTCACTTTAGTGGCTACTTTTGAGGGGAAAAGGGACAATGACTGGGAGTGTGGGAGGGGAGTGAGTGTCACGTGGTCCTTGTCACTAAACAACTTCGGTGTGTTTTAAATGTTTTCTTTCTTTTTCTTTTTTTTTTGGTACTAGGAATTGAACTGATGACCTTGCACTTGCCAGGCAGGTGCTTATGCCCCTGAGCTATATCACCAGCCCTATTTTAAATGTTTTATGACTGAATTATTTAAAAACCTGTTTAAAAAGACCAAAACATATTTGCAGGAAGTTATTCTAAGAATTGATAGGTTTCTAGCAACTAAAAGCATAACTAGAGAGTGGAATTTGAAAAAATTCTGGTCATCATACTTACTAAATAGACTCAAAATATATCTGAATACATAGCATAATGTAATTTATGCAAATGTAAACTATCAATAATCATTATTCAAGCCTTTGACTTGTACTGCAACAATCTGGAACCATTCATTCTCCTAAAAGAAAATTAATTTCAAAAATAGAAGAATGGCTAAAGTAGGTTAACATTTGTCCACTGTTTTGACGGCAGCGCAGCGCAGTTATTAAGCTGATGATAAAGGAGACTGCATTCGAGTGGAAATATTTTGCTCGTGAATCACAGTTCGTCGGGGTGAAATTTCATTCCGCACGCACAGGTGCTTGAGGGCTTGTAAATACGGTCCGGGAAAGAAGACCTAACTTTTGTAAGAGTAAAGTTTTGGTTTGTTGTGGTTATCACTTAACGACCTAAGCCGGGTTTCTTGAAACGCCGCGCGAAGCCTGCGCGTCTCTTCGGTCTCGGGTTGGTCAATTTGTTTTTGAGAATCTGAGGACTCGGGATGGAGGTGTCTCTATGCGAGTCCCCTTTTCCTCCGTCACAGCCATCAGCTTCTTTTCTTCCCTTTCCATCTCCTTGGCACCCCCGCACCACCGCGGTTTCCTGCAGGAAGGAAACTCACCCGAAGGAATCTCTAAGCTCCTCCCTTCGTACTGACCCTGATCTCCAATCAGAGATGAAGGGGAAAGTCCAAGCAAATCACAGTGGGAAAGCTACGGAACAGGAAAACTTCATGTTCTCGCCGAAGCCAGAGGACTTAAGTTGTGTTAAGTACCACTCGACATAAATCTCCTGTCCTCACTAAAAGGAGGTCATCGACGAGGGTGGGATTCGAACCCACGCGTGCAGAGCACAATGGATTAGCAGTCCATCGCCTTAACCACTCGGCCACCTCGTCAGCACGCTGGAGAGCGCCCGCGCGCCCCACCTGAGGACACGTGCGCCGGGCGGCTGCGCCTCGGAGCGCGCTGGGGACTCGGCGGGCGACCGGGAGGGCGCGGCGCGCAGGGCCCGTGCGGGATGCGGGGCGCGGTGCGGGCGGGCGGGGATCGTCCCCCTGCGCCCCCTGCAGCTCGCTCTGGGAAGGGGCGCGCACTGCCGCTCGGTATCCGCGGGTCCGGGGGGGGGGGCGCAGCTCGGTGTCCTCACTGCGGTCCTCCGCGGGCGCGCGGGACGCGGATGCGGACCCCGCCCTGGCTGTGGTTCGCGGGCCGAGCGCCCCGTGCCGAAAGTGTTCGAGACGCACCCTCGGTCCCCAGAGCGGCTCGGGAAAGGGAGGACGCCAGGGAGGCCCGCGGGCGCCCTGTCGATCGCTTCCTGGCGTGAACGAAGCGCAGGGGCGCGGGGCGGGTGCGGAGCAGGGCGCGTGCGGGGCCTGGCACCGCTCCCCCGTCGCCCGCGGCCGCGCAGGGCCGCTTCGCTGGTTTCTTCTGTGAACTGAGTCACACAGGTTGATTCCCTGCTCCTTCCTCGGAACAGCCGAATGGCGCGTGTGCCCTGGTTTTTCCCCGGCTCCGCCCGGCTCCCTCTGCCTCGGCTTCCTTTCCCTTCGGGTTCTCCCGCGGGAGCGCCTTTCCCTTCCCCTCCGACAGCCGTCGGGCAGCGCCCTGGCCCTCTCTTCTTTCGCCCGGCTGAACCTTTTTTCCATAGTCTGGCTCTCAGTTTACTTCTTATTTTTAATTATTTTATTTATTTTTTTGGTACGTGGTCGCAGTACATAACGATTACATTCCTCGTGGGGAGCTAGTCCGTGTTCATAAAGATCTGAGTGTTAAAACAGAAACATGGAACCTGCTGGAGATAAAATAGATAAACAGGAGACTGAGGCACGAGCCAGGGCTTTGTGAACAGTACCCCAACTGCACAAGAAAGAGGATCAAGAATCAGCAAGCAGGAGCTCGTCAAATTAAATAGTTTCTGCGCCGCAGAGGAAACCGTCTAGAGTGAAGCGACCACCTATAGAACGGGAGGGATTTTGCCAGCTATTCCTTGGACAGAGGATGCATAGCTGGAATATGTTTTTGATCAGAATTACCACGCGTTTTCTCACTTAAGTACTTAAAAAATACATGCATGAAAAGCACTGGCTCTCTTTCTTTATCTAATTCTCCCTTGGCAGCCTTTGCCTTTCGGCCCGCGTTGCTGGCGTTTTTACCAGCTCCTCTTCAAATGTGCTGCTGTGGACACAGCTAGCTGTCTGTTATGGGTGATACATTGTGTCAACCTGAGAAGTTCAGAAGTTTAACTTAGAGACTCAGCAGGGGGCCAGGATCCTTACTTTGTAAATATCCCCATCCTGTGCAAGAGGAGGGCAAGGAGATTTTGTGAGTGCTACACCCGCCCTGGCAGGGGGGTCCTGTGTACAGTGTAAGAGAGGAGAAGAAGCTTGTTTCCCCCTTTCTCTCTGGCTGCTGCCTTGAAGTGGTGCCCCAGTGTCACGCCACCCTACCTTGGAGCCAACTGATTATGGACTGAAACCTCCACAAATAGTGAGCTAAATAAACCTTTCCTTCTTTCATTGTGAATGTCAGGTATTTTGTCCCAGAAAGGAGAGAAAAGTAACCAAGACACTGTCCATTGATGCTGTTGCTACCAAGAAACAGAAGTCACTTGAGCTCCTAACCCAGGGAGGAGAGACTGCAATGCATACTAAGAGGGGTCGTGTGACAATTCCCAAATGAAGGCATGAGGGAGAGGGAGTGTGTAGCGAGCCTCCTGCTGATGCTCTTTAGAGGAAATAAGGACCCTCCTTACCCTCTGACCCCTGCCTCTATTGCAGGGAAAGGCGGCCCCAGAAGAGAGGAGGGCAGACTGGATCACAGAGCTGCAGGGAGGAGGGGCTGGGGAGAGCAGGCAGTAATGACAGCCTTGGATGTCAGGGGCACTGGGGCACAGGTGCTTCCTGCAAGCTGCTGTTCTTTCTGAGTCCTTGTTACAAAGGCAAAATGTATTCTAACTGACAAATATGTTTTTATTGCTTTTGATTTCTTTTAAGCTTAGTGTTTTCTGTTAATGTCCCAGTCACCTCTCTTTCCTCACCTTGAGCAGTTCCACATATAGGAACTCTTCTAATCATTTTTTTCCAAATACAGTTATATCATGACTTTTATTGAGTTAGAATTTACTATTTATAATTATCATGGGCAAATATTATTCACCCATCTTTCATATTTTGTCTTCTGAGTATGGTAAGCCTTTTAAAATATTCACCACCCATAAATAACCATTAAAATTTTGCAAGAAAAAGAAATTCTGCAGCAGTGCCACACAGCTATCCTGTGCTCCCTCTGCCTTCCCGTCACCCGCTGTGTGTTCCTTTGCCTGCCTTTGCCTCAGCTGCTGTTTCCCGAATGTTTTCCTGACACAGTACGGCTTCTCGCTGTGGCGGAGCACGCTGTAAAGTATTTTCCTGAAAAAGCGTTTACTGGAGATGAGACTTTAAGTATTTCTGTGTTAGAAAGCATCTTTGATATTTTTCTGGAGCTTCCTTGAGTGATTGTGTATGGAAGGCTAGACTGGGAATATTTTCTTTCAGGATTTGGAAATGTATTTCAGGATTGTGGGAGAGTTCTGCGTGCTCTCCTAGCTTTCAGTTTCAAATTACTGACATTTCTCTTGCCGTTAGCGTTTACTGTCTTGCTCGGCATGACTTCTTAGCCTTGATGCTTTGAAATGTCTGAAACATAAACTTTAATATATTTCTATTTTCATTTATTATGCCAAGAACTTTTTTACTGCACTGAATTATTTATTTTATTTTGGGAAATTAGCTTGATATTTTTGTTATTGATTTTCTTACTTCTGTGTTTTTTGTTCTTTCTTTTCTTTCTCTAGAACTAATTTTACTTGGAGTTTAAACTTCCAGGATGTTTTTTCTGCTTTCTAAAATTTTCAGTATTTTATATTCTTTCTGTTTTAATTAATGGATTATTTTAATTAATTGTTTTTTATTATTAAATTGATGGATTGTTTTAGTTTTCAGTTTACAGAAAAAAGTAATGTTCCCATTTTCCCTTCTCCTCTTACTGACGTGTTGTGTTATGGCAGTGCATTAGCTGCAACTGGTAAAACAGTGTTGACACATTTATTAACTAAAATTTTTAGTTTACATTAAAAAATTTAATCTTAACCTTGTACCTTCTGTGGGTTTTGAGAAATGAATAACAGTTGCATTGCCCCAAACAACCCATGCTTCATTTCTCCATCTAACCCTCTCTTCCTTAAGGAAACTACAGCTCTCTTTACTATTTCTGCAGTTTTATCTTTCCATAATGTCATCTAATTCACTTATATCTACATTATGCAGCCTTTTCTTATTGACTTCTTCCACCTAGAAAAATACATTTCGGGTTCCTCCTTGTCTCCTCGTGGCGTGATAATTCATTTATTTTCTCACTAATATTCCATTGCACCACTCGCTTACTGGTGTATGTTTGTCTTGCTTGCTTCCAAGCATTAGTAGTTATGAGTATAGCCGCTGTGCACATTTTCTGGAGATTTTGGTTTAAACACAGGTTTTCAGTTCATTTGGGTACTTTAAGGAATGCATCTCTATAGGGGAATGAAACCCCCAACCTACTGTATGTCCGGTATGAGTTCATGTTCTCTAAAAATTGAAGAATGAATTTTAGGAACAATGGAGGTTAAGAGCAGAATATATTTATTGAGAGAAAGAAAGCTTTTGTCTGAGGGACAGAAGGGGTCCTGAGTGGGTAGACAAAGACTGTTTTTTCTAGGGACTTTTATAGAGTAAAATCATGGGGAGAGATGGGTTCAAGGTGGAGAAAAAGGGAACTTGTGAGGTGGGCATAAGGTGGGAAAGAACTATGACTAACCAATAAGATTAATTGCTCAGGTAAAATTGATTAGATTTGGGACAAATGGGGAAGCGAGTCACGTAGTAAGCAGGCATTCTTATGGAGCAGTGACTCTGCCTGTAGGGGTTGGGATGGTCACTCCTGGCCTCCTCAGGGTGGTAGAGACCTATTTAGAATATCAGTCCATGATATTTATTCTTAGGAAGTATGTGGGCACAGTTGTTTGTTCTTTGTCTTGAGGCCTGGCCCATAGCAGAGGCGTCTGTCTCCTCCACAGTGGCAAGGTATCTGGGCTTCTGTGCTGGCTCCTTCGAGGTATCTGACTGCCTATAATCTTTTTAACTAACTCAGCTGCCTGTAACACAACTACTGAAATTTCCCTGCATGTTTTTACTTTACGTTCTGGAAGACGACTTTTACCTTTTTGGTCCAGATTTTTCTCGCTCTTGCTGTTACTCTCCCCTCCCTCACTCCCTCCTTCCCTGTCCTTCTTTCTCTTTCTGTCTTTCTCTCCTTCTCTGTCTCTCTCAAACTTCCTTGAGAGGTTCTTGTTCCTCTACCTAATATTTTCCTTGTCTTTTTTTCCTAGTTCATTTTTATTTCTGTTGCTCACAGTTACTTCCAGTGTTTAGCAACCTTTGATTAGTGGTCAGCAACTATAAATTAGGTCCTAAAACAATTGGAAACTGAGCCTGTGAGTCTAGCTTACTGGATCTGGGCTTCATTTTAGAGTAATCTGCCTGTGTCATTTACTGTCAGACACTTATAAGCCAAAAAACTGGGCCCTCTTGGAATAGCAAAATTTCTTGAAGAAGAATTATTCAAAGTCCTACCTAAGTGGCATAAAACAGACTTCCTCAATTCTGAAAAAATCCTAAAAGGAAGGAAGTTGGGGGAAGTTCCTTTTAAGTTTCAAACTTAGTGAATCCCATCTTCTACTTCAAATTATAAAATTATATCAAGTTACAAAAAAAGTTTATATTTTACATATAGAAAGAGGCAACGTCTCATCTCTTCATGAAGACCCTGCAAATTTATACTCAATGGGTCCTCAAAATTGAGCAAAACAAAGAAAGGTAAAGAGCCTCACGTTCTTTCAGGATACCAAGATGAGAAGGGCAAGCTACACTTTGAAGCAGGAAAGAAATGAAAAGGGAGGTTTCAGTCTTGGCCGCTGTTATGGTGTATGTCTAGATGTCCTCCCAAAGCCTTGTGGGTGGAGGTTTTACCAGAGGTGGCTGAATCTAGAATGTGTGATGCTGGGATTAAAAGTGTGTGATTACTAAATCAGTCCACTGAGTGGTTTGGCACTGCCCTAGTCTGGTAGCCTGGCTGGAGTATAAAACGGGCAGAAAATCAGCTAAGTCCCCTTCTTGCTTTGCTGCGGTCTGCCCATCAGAAACTGTGTCTCCTCTGCAATGCCTGTCTGCCTCGCCACCCTGCCTTGGAGCCAGCCAAGACTGAAACCTCCACAAACTGTGGGCTAAATAAACCTTCCCTCCTCTGACTTTGGGTGGTTAGGTATCTTGTCTAAGCAAGAAACTAAGACAGTCACCAAAGCAAACAGCAGGTGATTGATTCTCAAGGAGCATCTTAGCTAGCTAGCTTGTGCAAAAGGGGACGGGCTGGGAGGTTGGGGTGGCGGCGGCACAGGATCCGAGGTGTCCAGATGTGCTGTATGCCTGTTCCAATTCCCCAAACGGACTGTTATGTATTGCAAGCATACACTAATTAAAAAAAAGTACCATGGAATAAAATGCTACATTTGACCATATGTACCATTACTTTCTTCACATCAGGCACTGAGGTGCACTCAGTGTTCACGGATTATTCTGCCTAATAAAAATCAGCCCAGGCATTGGTGAAATGCAGAGACAAAGACTGGGAGAGCTAAAGGCCCCAAGTAGAGGTGACTTGACTTTCCGGCCTGGAGCGGGACGAGCGCCCCCTGGCATGCAAAGTGAGAATTACACCTCTGTCCGTGGCTCTGCAGTTCGGTCTCCCCGCCCGCACGCCGCCAAGCACGCACACGCACGGGCTACGTAAGAACGTGCACACGCACGCACGCGCTAGTGGTTCACTGAGAAGACGGTTCATAGTCCTTAAATCCTTAAGAGAAAACGTAGCGGGCTCGTCCGGGATTTGAACCCGGGACCTCTCGCACCCGAAGCGAGAATCATACCCCTAGACCAACGAGCCGCCCGCCGGCCCCGTACCCACGGGGCGGAAGAAGGACGCTGGGGTGGGCCCTGCGGGCAGCAGATCTGGGCATCGGCGTCCCTGTCCCAGGTCCCTGCCTGAGCCGCGCACCCGGGCCGGGTCTGTGGGCGACCCCGGTGGCTGGGGCGCCTGCGCCGCACCTTTGCAAGGCGACCACCCCATGGGAAAGGACCTCCTTTATCTTCCCCAAACTATAAGGAATTTAACTAAGTATCGTGCAAGTCTGTTAGAAAGATCATGGTTCCGCTGTTTTCCTAACGCCTCCTCTCCTGTTTTGGAAAGTGGGTGCTGTTACCCTGACGTCTGCGCCCTTTGCTCTCATCATGGTTGTTGGGGATACCAGACGTTCCTCTGGAGGAATCGCCCCTCGGCTAAGTGCCAGTGGTGAGGATTTCTTAACGTTTTGTTTTCAGGGACACAAAGAAGCTAGAAGATAGCATTACAGAGTTCACGATGTTACTAAAACTTCTGCTTAATCGGAAAAGTTTGCACACCAGGCCTTAGGGACCACATCTAAACCACGGTTTTAAGTCCTTGTTAAGATGTATATGTTGAACTAACGCATATTTTCGGGTTCATTTTGGTGTATGGAATTGGATGCATTTAACAAATTTTTTGAAAAGTGCCCCTCATTCAGTCTTCCAGTTATTCAGTGACTGTTTTATAGGGTGTCCATTACCAAAAATGGAAACTTTATAAACAAGTAAAAATAGTGATTTTCTTGAATAAGTGAGAAGGAAACCCAGTCCTTTGTGAAAAGGAGACTAGATTTAAACCAGTGTTGATTTGAATTTTGACATGGATTTACTGCCTGGTTTCAGATAATTATAAAGTTACTGGCCTTTCCTCAGTATATCTACTTCTGCCCACTTTACTAATACTAGAATCAAAATTTTCTTCTTGTTGGAATCGAACAGTCCACTGTGTACATTGAAACTTTGAAAAATCTCGATTGGTTCCTCTTAAATAGGCGTGTAAGAGTAGAAATAAATCCTAACTGCCCTGAAACTCGGTGTTGCCTGTGGTTCCACCTTGGCTTTCCTCTCTCATGAAAATCTGTTTTTGAGAAACAGCAGCTGACAGGTAGGGTACGGGTGGGACCCCAACACAAGGCTATGCTGAGACGTTAAAGCAAAGGTCGAGACTTCAGCATGGATAAGAAGTGTTCAACTTGAACCAAGAGGCTTGGCAAAGAATCAGTTCCTTGATACACAACCTGGAGCATTTCTATTTGTCTGGAGATCAATTGAGATTAGTGTACTAATTTGGGGACTGAACTCAATGGTCTTGAAGTCGCACACTTCACAAATTCCATTTCCTTAGCCCTGTGTTACCTGCGTATTCGTAAGGGAAACCTTATGAGAGTTTATCAGCTAGCAGGAATGATCATCTATAAAGAACTGAGTCTGTGGCGGTTACTGGATCGGCTTCTAGCGTCTATTTTTAACAGTGTCAAAGGATTGAAGGATTCTGTGTTGAGGTTTAGCAGAATATAAAGATTTCAGTTATGAAGCAGATATAGTAATTGATATAGGGGAATGAAACTCCCAACCTACTGTATGTCTGGTATAAGTTCGTGTCCTCTAAAATCAAAGAATGAATTTTAGGAACAATGGAGATTGAGAGCAGAATATATTTATTGAGAAAGAAAGCTTCTGTCTGAGGGACAGAAGGAGTCCAGAGCATGTTGCCAAAGACTGTCTCTTTTTTTTTTTTTTTAGGGACATTTATAGAGTAAAACCACAAGGTGAGATGGGTCCAAGGCTGGCATAATGTGGGACAGAACTATGGTTAACCAATAAGATTAATTGCTCAGGTAAAATTGATTAAATAAGGGACAAATGGGGAAGCGAGTCATGTAGTAAGCACATGCTTAATAGTAGTGACTCTTCCTGTAGGGGGTTGGGGTGCTGGCTCCTGACTTCCTCAGGGCAACAGAGAACTATTTGGACTGTTAATCCTTAGGATGTGGTTGTATTTGCTCTGCATTTTGTCTTGATATCTGGCCCATGGCAGGAAGTGTCTGTCTCCTCAGAGATCACAAGGTGTCTGAACTTCTGCACTGGCTCTTTTGAGGGCCCAGCCCTGTCTCACTGTCTATAATATTTTTAACTCAGCTGCCTGTAAAATAATGATCTAATTTTGGGGTGCAATTCTCTTTTGCTTCAGGGTGCTAAATATTTCTTTTGTATTAGTACATGTTTGCAGTACATCATACATCTTAATTCATTTTTTCACCCTCTTTTTCTCCTTTCCCTCCATCTGTTGATCTCCTTCCCATTTGGGAAAGATCAGTCTCCATACTTCCTATTATCTGTCTTTTATTTTGCTTTTTATTTGTAATTTGGGTTTTTCATATAAGAGAAACTGCAAAATTTAAGCTTGTGTGTCTGATTTATTTCACTTAACATGAGGGTCTCAAGATGCGTCCGTTTCCTACGAATCCCTCAAGTGTGCTGCGTCATATGTAAATGCGTTTTCTTTGTCCATTTATCTGTTCATGAACGTCTAGGCTGTTTCCAAGATTTAACTGTTGAGAATTGTGCCACTATAACATGGGTGTGCAGGTATCACTGTAATATTATGACTTTAACACTTTTGGTAAGATACCTAATATTTCTCAATTGAATGTTTTTTATTGTATATGTTTAAGGTATGCGACATGATGTTTTAGTATGTGTAGCCAGGCAATTTAACATTCATCATCTCATATAGTTACTGTTTTTTAAATGTGTTAAAAGCAACTAAAATCTACTCTTAGGAAATTTTCAGCATACAGTACAATATTATAATGACTATCTTTGTGTTTCACATTAACTCTGTAGACTTAATCATCTTACATAGCTACAACTTTGTACCCTTTAATGAGTGTCTCTCCATTTCCTCCAGGTCTTGCTATTGTGACTAGTGCTACTACAAACAGGGCAGTATTGATTCCTTTTAACCTATTTATTTCATTTCCCATGGATATATATCCAGCAATGGGATTTGTTCTGTTTTAAAAATTTTGAGTAACGTTCCTACTGTGTTTCATAACAGCTGTGTTTATGTTCCTGCTGCCCATGGACAAGGGTTCTGTTCACATCCCCACCAGCTCGTTCTCTTGTGTCTTTTTGGTGATATCATAGCCATTCTAAGGGGTGTGTGATGTTTCACTGTGGCTTTAATTTTCATTTTGTGGATGATTAGTATTCAACATTTTTTATATATCTGTTGGTCATTTTATATCTTCTTTTGAGAAATTTCCATTCAGATCTTTTGCCTAATTTTTAATCAGGTTATTTTATGTCTATGCTACTGAGTTTCTTATATATTTTGGTTATTAACCTTTTAGAAGATGTATGGTTTAAAAGTACTGTTCTCTTAAACTGCAAGTTCCTTTTCATTTTTAAAATTATATTTATTTTATTTTACACTGACAAATATGTCCATACTTACCATGTATATGTTGTTGTGAAATATGTATACATATATATGACTACATCAAATGGATTCATGTATGCATTCCCTCAATTACTTTTCATGTTTTCTGTCATAAGGACATGTAAAATTTATGCTCTTAGGTTTGTGTCTTTCATCATGTTTGGGAGAGTGTCAGCCATTGTGTCTTCAAATTTTAGGTAAGAGTTTACAGAAAAAATGGTGCGGAATGCATCTTCCTATTTCGATTTTGTTGGTTACAGATGTATACATACATGAGAAATGAAAGGTGGCTGTCGCTGCCCACCCACATCAGTGTTTTGTGAGGTGGGATGTATGCAGTTTCTCCTCCCTGGCTGCCACTCCTTTGAGGTCTGTGGCAGTTTTAATCACATACTTCTCTACTTGTAATTATTTTCCGCTCAAGATTCTTGATTGAATTGACATTTTCTCAACTTAACTGTGTCTTTTCACTGGGAAGCTCAGAATGGCCTTTTTCTTGGAAACCTGAATTCCAGAGCACCCTTAATGGTTCTGTGCCACTAATTACTGAACATATCCAGATTCATCCAAATACTTCCTATTCTGAAAGCTCAGTGCTCTCTTCTTTGCGGTTAAACTTTAAGTGCTGTTCTTTATTTATGAAAGACCCTTGCACCCATTCTACGGGTCAGTTCATAAACCCATTCAAGGAATGTCCACTTTGTCTTGTTCTTTATGTTCTATACCGGGAAAAGGTTATCACGGGGATGATGTGAATCTAAGACACAACACACCTCTTGGCTTCGTATAAGCCACAGTTATATGAGAAAGAGATGCTCCAACACACATCATGATACAGTAATAACATAAATAACTTTCAAAGTTGTGTGGGACACAGGAGAACCCAGGGAGTTTGAGGCCAGCCTGGATTACAGAGTCAGACTCAGTCTCAACGCCCCCCACCCCCTGCCAAAAAAAGCTTTGTGAACAGTACAACTAATTGAAATAGAAATGAGTGCTTAATTATTGTTTGGTAGAGGAGCAAAAGCCCAAATATTTACAGAAACCTTACCAGAGATGTGGTGGGAGGATGCTTAAGAAAGAGGTAGAAGTCTGTCTCTCACTGTGCTAAGATTTTGTACTGGTGAGTTGTATTAGTAAGCTATCCTGTCACAGAGATACAATAACTGTACCCACAAATTAAAGGATAAGAGGTTTCAGGGAATTCAGTCCATGGTTGGCTACTCCAAGGTAGACACTTCACAGTATTAGGTCTTCACTAAATTTCTTGTAGAATTCAGCAGTGAATCCATCAGGGTCCAGGCTTTTCTTTGTTGCTAGGTTTTTAATTACATTTTAAATTTCATTTATTGATACTGGGTTATTTAGGATTTTTATATCTTCTTGATTCAACTTTGGTAATTCATATGTATCTAGGAATCTGTCCATTTCTTCTGTATTTTCCATCTTACTAGAATACAAGTTTTCAAAGTGGGTATAGATAATTTTCTGGATTTCTACAGGGTCTGTTGTGATTTCACCCTTTTCATTCCTAATCACATGGATTTGAGTCTTTTCTTTCCTTTTTTTCATAAGGTTGACCAAAGGTTAGTTTTGTTTAATCTTTCAAAAAACCTACTCTTTGATTCATTGATTCTTTGTATTGATTTTTTAAGTCTCCAGTGTGTTAATTTCTGCTCTGATCCTTATTATTTCATCTCTTGCATGAGTTTTTGGTTTAGCCTGCTCTTCTTTTTTTAGAAATTTGAGGTTCAACATTAAGTTGTTTATATGAGCTTGCTGTGTTTTCCTGATGTGAATATTTACTGCTATAAATTTTCCTCTTAAGATTGCTTTCATTGTGTCCCACAAGTTCTGGTACGTTGTATTGTTGTTGTCATTCAACTGTAAAAACTGTCTAATTTCTTCTTTAATTTTATCTGTGACCCATTGATTGTTCAGTAGGGTGCTATTTAATTTCCATGTGTTGATGAAGTTCTTGTGGTTTCCTTTGGTGTGGATTTCCAGTTTTATTGCACCATGGTCTGATAGTATGCATGGGATAATTTCAATTCCTTTACATGTATATAAGCATGTTCTGTGAGCCAGGATATGGTCTATTTTGGAGAATGTCCCATGTGCAGCTGAGAAGAATGTGTATTCTGATGTTGTGTGATGGAAGACTCTATAGACATTCCCTAAGTCCATTTGATCAAAGGTTTGATTTCATTCTAATATTTCATTATTGATTTTTTGTCTAGTTGATCTGTCTTTTTGTGATACAATTACAATTGTTTTAAGGCTTATTTGATTTTTCACGTCCATTAATAACTGTTTTGTATAACTGGGTGCACTAATATTTGTTGCATATATATTTATGATTGTTATCTCTTCCTGTTGGATTGTTCCCTTTACCAGAATGTAGTGACCTTCTTTATCTCTTTTAATCAATCTTGACTTGAAATTCGCTTTATCTGCAAATAGATTAGCAACCTCTCCTTTTTTCTGAATTCCTGTTGCATGGAATATTGTTTTCCATCCTTTGACTTTCAGTCTATGAGTTTCCTTTTGAATTAAATGTGTTTCTTGTATACAGCATATTGTTGGATGTTGCTTTTTGATCCATTCTGCCAGTCTGTGTCTTTTGACTTGTGAATTGAGATCATTAACATTAATGGTTAAAGCTGCTACTTATTGACTTATTCTTGTCAAGTTATTTTCCTATTATTGGCTCCTCCTTTTTCTTTTTTTTCCCCTTCCCTCTAGTTGTTAGTCTTTATTGGTGGATTCCTTCTGTTGGGGTTCATGGAGTTGTAGTCCTAATTATCTCTTTCTAAAATGTCCTTCAGAACATTTTGGAGTGCTGGTTTGGTGGTCATAAATTTCCTTAGATGTTCTTTGTCATAGAAGTGTCTTATTTCCCTATCTATTTTGAAAGATAGTTTTGCAGGATACATCAATCTGGGTTGAAAGTTGTTTTCCTTTAGAACTGGGAGTACTTCACTCCAAGCTCTCCTTGACTTGAGAGTTTGTTCTGAGAAGTCAGCTGTAATTCTGATGGGTTTTCCTTTGTAAGTGATTTGTTCCTTTTCCCTAACAGCTTTTAAGATTCTATTCTTGTGTTGAATTTCTGGAATCTTGACTATGATATGCCTGGATGTAGATTTTTTTTTATCATTGCTAATTGGAGTTCTAATATGCCTCACTTATTTGTATGTAAAATTCTTTTTCTCTACCAGGAAAGTTTTCTGTCACAATGTCTGTGAGGATGTTTTTAATGTCATTTGTAGTATCTCCTGGTTGTTCATTGATTGCAATTAATCTTAAGTTATTCTTTTTTGTCTCATCCAGCAACTGCTGGATTGATTTCTCCTGTTCCCTCGCTAGTTTTGAGAAATCTTTCTTTTCCTGGTCAGTAACTGCAAGCCTGTCTTCAATATCTGAGATCCTGTCCTCACACTGACCTAATCTGCTTCAAATACTTTCAATGGAGTTCTTATTCTCTTGGATATCTGCTTGAATCTGCTTTATGGAATCCATTTATTTCCTATGTTGTGCTTCCATAATTTGCTGAAACTCATCTTTTTGTGTGTGTCTCTCTAACATCACTAAGCATGGTGTGTATTTTGGTAATCTGTGTAGTTATTTGAGAGATTATTTCTGATTTCATCTTTTCCAGAGCCTCATTCAATTGTTTTGTTACCACTTCAGAAAGACCTGGTAGGGGGCTTTTGGATTTTCCAGCCTCATTGCCTTTGGTGAACTGGATGTCTGAGGTTGCGTCTTAAGTGTCTTCTCATTTATTTTCTTTTTTAGTTTAATTCCTAGAGTGATACTTGCTAGTTGCCTATGGTGGGTTGCTTTACTGGTGTTATTAAGGACATCCAGGTGATGATCACTTCTCTGAGGTATCTTCCAGGTGTAGCTGGTTCCTGGGCTCTGAGTCTGTTGGAAGATCCTCCCTCTTCAGCTTGTTAGAGATGAGAAGCTATTGCTCACCTGGCCTAGTCCCTGGTTCTTTGGCACCATGCCTTAGCACTTTCCATGATGCCCAGTCAATCTCAGTCCTGTACCATCAGGGCTAACAGCTATCCAGAACAATCATGTCAATTTTGGGTGTAGTGGCACCAACAGCACCAAACACAGCCAACAAAACAATAAACTGAGCCAACCCCTGATTTGCAATCTTCAACCGTATGAACTGAATCTGTGAACATACAACAGAATGCAAAACAATCACATACAGTACATAAGTCCTCAGTATGTCAATTCTGTCATCAAGGGTCAGGACCCAAAATGGATTAAGGAGAAAACAGGAAGTGGGAAAAGAGAAAGAGATTACAAGCAGGTTGGAGGACAAAGATGGGCCTCACCAACTTGGGGAAACCGATGCAGAAGACTGAAGGAAAAGAGAGCTGGAAGAGACAAAAGGTTGAACAGAACAAAACCACAGCCACAAGGAGGCCAGAAACCACACTCACACTCAAAAAGAGAAAACAATAAAAGAGAAAGAAAAATAAAAACCTGAATAAAACAAACAAGAAAACAAAAACAAAAACAAAACAAAAGTTCACTTCCAGGATTCTCTGGATTCACTAATAGACAGCCTGTGGAGACAGCGTCTGGAATCATGGCACTGTATCCTCACAAGCCAACAGTTGCTTGATGATGGAGTAGTAGACAACCTTAGCAGGCCTGCCCCGAGACCAGACTCCTTGGGCTTGCCACAGTCCAAGCAATTTCCATGGATCTGTGCCCAGCTAGGAGCTGCTGGAGGAAGCCAGCAGCAGTTCTGGTTCTTTGCTTATCCAGCCCGATTCCAAAATCACTCTCAGACAATTGCTGTCTCCCATGGGAGAACCAAATCCTCTGCACTCACTGCCAGCCAGCACAGTCCTCTGGGTCCGCTACTGTCCTCCATGGCCGAGTCTTTCTGCAGAGGCCCCCAGGGTCACCAGCTGTCAGCCACACTGTGACTGTGTGTCCCCAGGTTCCAACAGCTCCCCTCCCACAGTGAGTCCAGGCAGAGGTGCTGTCAGCTACTGCCTTCTTAGTTGAAGCTTTTCTTTTTACTCTCTCTGTGGGCTTCGATTCAGACTTCAGACTGTTCCAGGATCCAAGGGACCTACTTCCTTCCTTCTTGTCTTCCTCACGATGGTATATTCCTGTGTCTAGACGCTGTGTCTCAGAGAGGCTGTTTTCTCTATTGCCTACTAATCTGCCATCTTCCCGGAAGTCAGACCTTTGTTCTAATGAAGCCTCCATCATGGTGGAATGGCATGCTGGAGCAAAGATGTTTGGTTCGTGTCAGCCAGGAAGCAGAGCAGGGGAAAGTTCCAGAGAGGAAGGAGCCAGGGATGATCCATAGTACCCAAGGTCAGGTCTCTGTGCCACACTCTGACATACCCAGAAATGTGTTTTACTAATCCCCTCAGTGGTTCCCACAGCAGACGGATTGACATAATCTTCTGTGGAGATTAATAAAAAGAGTATGAAGTATTGTTCAAAAATTTATCTTATTGTCAGAACTATGTATATATTTTATTTTATTTTATTTTTTTGCGGCACTGGGGATTGAACTCACAACCTCGCGCTTACCAGGGCAGGCACTTAAGCCACTGAGCCAAACTCCCAGCCCTGATTTTTTGAGGCAGGGTCGCACTATGTAGCTCAGGCCAGCCTTGCGCTCGCGTTGTAGCCTAAGCCGGCCTCAAACTCACAACGCTCCACCTACCTCAGCCTCCCGAGTGCTGGGATTAAAGGCGTGCGCCACCATGCCCGGCTCTATGTATATATTTTAGTCAATTATGTATTTTGGTTCTATTCAGTTAAAAAATTGAAGACAAATTCTTCAGATAATGCATAACCAGATTATTTTTATAACTCCGATAACAATAGTTGATAACATTGTGGGGAGTTCTGGGGCACTAACAGATATTATCTAGAAACAAGTTATAAATTGTTTTCTCAATTGATTTAGACTTCGAAAAAAATGCATGCACATGTTTCAAAAACCAGAAAATATTGAAATGCCTCTACTCACTACGCTTAGTTTCTCTCAAAATAGGTAACAACTCTTATAATTTCTTTTTTATTCTTGCAGAAGTTGATGATGAAGGTAAAAATCTAATTATAATTATGTTCTATTTTGAATTCTATTATTTTCATATTACTTTTCATTCATTAAAGCACCCTTGATTATTATTCATATTAATACATTTTGAACTTATACATTCTTTCATAAATATCAAACTTTCAAATATTTATTGCATGGATGGATGCTGATGATTGTCCTTCTTCCTTTTTGGTGCTGGGTATGGAACAAGGGACTCATGCCTGGTAGGCAGGTGCTCTTCCGCCCCAGGCACGCCCCCAGCTCCTCAGTATTTCATGCAGCTAGCAAAATAGCACCTTCTGCTGGATAGTTGGGTTGTGTTCCTGTAATAGGGCATACTACTACTTTTGCTGTTGTAGTTCTTAAACAAGCATATATCTCTGAAGGATTAAGTCCTCATAATGAGATTCCTGACACAATAGTGAATGATTTAGTAATTTTGCCACATTGTTCTGCTCCTCATTACTGGAAGCCTGGTGGTTAAAAAGCCTTTACTTGTTTCTGGTCTCTCAATCTTGTTAATGGCAAGGCTGCTTTGACGTTTAACAGTGCATCTTCATTTTCTTTCTTGTTGCCAAGAGCACTTTAAAAAAAAGAATTGGGGGAGGGAGAATGACCACCTAGGAGGTAAGCACCTCTGAATTGGTGCTGGAGAAAAGCAGATGCCCTGAGATGAGAGAGAAAGACAAAGTCTGATATGGGAGGATAAATGAAAAGAAAATTCAGCTGGACCAAAATCCAGTGTTTAGAGTGTGTGTGAAGGGAAACAGGCCGCTCCTGGATCACAGTATGCGGCCTCCACCCCAAACCTGCCCTCCCCACCATCTTGGGAGAGGATCAGACTGAGGGAGGACACATAAAACAAAGTCACTCACTTCACCCACGCACAACAGGTGCTGCACACTAGACCCTCAGCACCCTACCCATGACTTCATGTGGTTCCCAAGGGGGACACCCAGCCCCTTCTTGGTGGGGCTGTAGAGGACAGGGAAAACTGAGCAGAGAAAAATAGAAGAGATACATAGGAAGTGGGGAGCGGTTCAAATACTTCCCCAAATTACATATTCCACTGTTTTAAAAACATTTCAATACATATGTTAATTTGTTTCCTTAACATTAATGTTTAATCTTAGCTCATTGGAAAGAAAGTTTAAGTTATTACCTGTTTGTTTTTTTGTAGTAGTCTTTTTGGTTTATGTCTTGTAACTACTTTGAAGATAATGATACACAGTGTAATCATTGTCGCTCTCTTATTTTAGTTATGAAAATTTGCGGTGTTATTTCATTAAGAATACAGATTCTATGACAAACACACAGTGCGGGGTGACAAATACACAGCAGGGGAGATCTGCAGAAGCAGAGAGCAGCGTGGCAGAGCCTGAACACCGTGGATGTCGGCCTCCTCTTTCTCCAAAAGCTGGACAGGCCCAGAACTGCGAGGCCAGCCCACAGCTGTGTACTGGCAGAGGTGCCTCAGTGGGCCTGGTAGCAGTGCTTGCTCTGCAGGCGGGGCTGGTCAGGTGGTCAGCTGGGGACAGAGAGTGAGCAGTGCTGGGGTCAGTTCCTTTTTGGCATCTCTTAGGCAAGGACGGGGGAGAGGGAAGACACAGAGACATCATAACAGTCACGCCTCTGAGTGGGTTAAGGCAGTCAGATCCGCAGGGCCTGCAGAGGCCCTGCCCAGAGCGCTGCCTGCAGTCAGGATACGTGTTTGGAGGAAGCAGTGGCCCTCGTGGGTTCGGATAGGCAGTCGTCTGGTCCCTAGGGGACACTGCTGGGCACTCACAGCCAGACTGCGACACCAGTATGGAAGGAGCTGTTTGGCAGCTCAGGGTTGATGCTGTGATGAAGAGTGGAAGTTTTGGGTTTTTTTGTCTTTTTGAGACAGAGTCTCACTATGCAGTTCAGACTGGCCTTGAGCTTACTTTGTAGTCCAGGCTGGTCTCTAACTTGCAATGATCCTCCTGCCTCAGCCTCCCGAGTGCTGGGATTACAGGTGTGCACCACCACGCCTGGTTTGAGTGGAGATTTTTATTTTTGGTTCTATTTTTATCTTGGGTGTAGTTATGTGTTCTTGCACCATTGTTGGAAGTGGGTCATCTTGGCTTCTTTTCTTTCTGTTTTGTGTTTTTTTCTTTTCTTCTAATTCTTGCTTCTTTATTGATATTGTTTGGTTATTATACTTTAAGTTTTTAGATTTTCCAAAGAAGTACCATGATGAAAGAAGTTCCCCAGGACATCTCATAGTCAAAAGTCCAGCCATCCAAGAGAAAGACAATCTTAAAAGCTGTCAGAGAAAAGTAAAAAATCACTTATAAAGGTAAAACCGTCAGGATTCTAGAAGACTGTTCAGAAAAGCTGTAAAGGCCAGTAGAGCTTGGAGTGAAGTGTTTCAAGCACTAAAAAAACTTCCAACACAGAATAATATATCCTGCAGAACTACCTTTCAAAATTGATAAAGAAATAAGGACAAAGAACACCTTAATAGACTTAAATACCAAACCAACATTCCAAGACATACTCCAGAATATCTTAGACGGAGACAGCAATAGCAACAAAGCCAATAAGTTAGATGGAATGAATACATCAAGCCAGGTGACTTGTTAAACAAAAAGGAAAAAATAAAGGGGTAAATATAGAAAGAATTCAATGACAGGAGTAAGTTAACATCTTTCAGTAGGAACACTCAATGTCAGTGTCCTCAACTCCCCAGTTAAAAGACAGAGATTGAAAGACTGGAAGAAAAAGAGACAGAACCCAATGGCTTATTGCATTCAAGAGACTCATATAATCCAAAAACAAATTCACAAACCAAAAAACAAAGGATGGAAAACAGTATTCCATATAGCAGGACCCAAAAAGCAAGAAGGGACAGCAATTCTATTGTCAGGTGAAAATATACACTTAAAAAAAAACAGCTTTTCTTAGAAACCCAAAAACGGCCTGTATCATTCTGATTCCTAAAAGAAAGTAAAAGAGAATCATACACTAAGACCCCAGACACCTTCAATGCCATCACAGCCTAACGGGAGCTGGGTGCTGGAGAGCTTCTAGCGGGACATCTGCTGGGACTGGGCCCCTTCAGCCTTCCGGCCCCAGGTGCGTACCTTTGCAAAGCTAAGAGGTGGATCAAGGTCCTAAGCCTCACAGATCATTTCATTTAGTCACAGAAGAAGGCAAATATTAAGCATCTCAGGAAAATTTTCATGGCATATATGAGTTAAATCAAAGACTGGCCAGGTCTGCTCAGTTTGGCAGCTGCGGTACAGATGAGCTTTGGGCTGGTCCTTCTGGCAAGGTTCAGCTCCCTGGTCTCATCTGTACCTCCAGGGTTGCAGAGGTCTTGGCTACCATAAACTATCACTGGGACTTCAGTTTTTACAGCTGTCCTGCTGTCAGGGTAAAGGAAATCCTGTGTGAATGTCAGTCCCTGATGTACAACTTTGCCTCTCCCTCCACAACTGCTGTGTTTAGCTCCAAAGTTATCTCAGGCTCAACTCAGATTGCATTACTTTAATAGAAGAATGTGCGCAAGAAGTTGAACAATCAGCCAATGTCCTGTACCCAGAATTTCCCATTCTCCAGATCTGTCTCCCATTCCTGAATTTCCAGGCGGGGAATCAGAATGGCATCCCGCTTCAGAGACAGAGTAAATTGAGTCTCTTTCTTCTTTTTAGGCAGCCTTGAAGCCCAGGGATGAGATGTGATAATCCACCCCAGGGACCTGGCTTCTGGACAAGGCCCGACAGTAAGCCTGGTCACGGGAAGTCACCTTGCTCCCCCTGTGCACACTGGCAGTTCAGAATCTTCACCATCAGTGTCTGGTTTGCTCCAGGCATACTGAGTAGCAAATGGCACTCAAAACAAGATGGGCTTCTCCTTTAAAACACTAATTCTATCCTATTGCAGCAGCAAGCAGAAGCACCGAAGTGACACCCAGGCTTTGGAGGTAGATTTATTTTACATAAGTGGGAACTGATGGGAATCATTCCCAAAATATCAGGCCTTGAAGGCCCAGGGAGTGAGGTTTTTAAGGAGTCGAAAGGGGAAGCACAGAGGTAGAGGCCTTGGCTGTCTTGGATTTGTTCTCACAATATGCATCACAGTGCCCAGCCATTTCTAGGAGACAGAAGTAACAGGAACTTGTAACAGGAACTGTTACCTGGGCAACTAAGAGACTGGCTGTTGGGGAATTTTCTGTTATTCTCATCACCTGGAAGTGGACATGATGAGTAATGGGTTCTAAAAAGAGAGGTGCGAATGAAGGAATAGCCTTTTAATGTAAGTGACTCACAATTTGTAATGTGACTCACAATTTTGAAGGAGGAAACTCAGGCACAGCGTATGAGTAAGTTACCCTGTGCCACTTCACAGGGTGCAAACAAATATAAGAGGAAGACACCTGATTTCAAAATGGGGAACTTATCCTCCCTTTACTTGGGGTATTTCTTTAAAAGTCCAGTAACTTAAATTGTTTTCCTTGACCTTTTGAGAGATACGGAAATCTTTTTGACAGCTAAACAATGCTCTTACAAATTCTATGCCCTAGAACTGTTCCTCTGAAGGCCCTGGGTCCTCCTTTTGGATCTAATCACCGAGGAGCACCATCCCATATCCTGCAGTTTCCGTGGGTGTGAAATCTCACATTCCTGGGCACCTTGCTCTAAGTTGCAAAACCATCCTCTGTCATTAAGATATGAAAAGTTTATTTATTGATAAATAAACACAAATGGACAGCCGGGTGACTTTAGGGTAAACTGTAAGCTTGTAATCAAATTCTCTTACTTGAAGTTGAGTTAGAATTTATCTTGAGAATGTGGATATACTGGCTTGTATTCGTTAGGATATAAAGGGTGATTTTTTTTCTTGTAATATCTTTAATGAAAATCTTTTGGCACATATTTCTGGTTTAATACTTTAAAAAAGAATATAGTTCTTTTTCCTCCTTTGCTTTTATAGAGAGGTTTTGTAGGTGGGCATGAGATACTGTTTTTAATGATCTTTCTTCAACACAGGTATTACCTGAATCAAGCATTGAACATAGAGGATTGACACACGAGACGAACTGCTAACTCTTCTTTTGCCTGTGGTTTTCCACGCATCCTCCTGGGTCCGTCTGTCTGACTGCCTCGCTGTCTTGGAGAAGTTCCCTCAGTCTGTGTTTAATTCACATCTCTCATAACCTCTGAGTCCTCTCATTCCCTCTCTCCACGTCCTAGGGTTGTATCATTTGCACGCTTCTATTGGGTGTAATTTCCACATCGCACAACTCTGGGCATTGTATGTGGACTCCAGTGTTTCTTGGTTGGGTTGCAGTAGATGAGGACCATTTGCTATACTTTTTGTTATGCAAAATGGCAATAGAAACATACCTTTCTTGCAGTTTTAATGCAGGAAGAGGTTACAGGTTGATAGTCAAGAAATGTTTGGTAGTGTGCTTAGGGGAGGTAAAAATACCTTCTGCAACCATAAGAAAAAGCAGGACATAGTGGTTTGTGCAGATAACTACTCTGCATTTCCGACTACTCTGGAGCAGGTCCTTACCCTCGTAACCCGTGCAGATTCACTGTCCCGCTGACTAATCTGTGAGTGCGTGGCACATGCTCTGTGAAATCTGCCAGTCTCCTGACCAAACGGCCCATTGCCTCATCCCATCGACCTTTCTTTTGTGTGAAGGATGTTCAGTAAAGCCTGCTCCTTGAACCACGTTATCTATTTCTTGTTTCCTTGTTGCACATTTAAAACAAGCAGCAATCAGTATTAAAGAATAGGCATTTGCTGATAATTTAACAGATAATTTAAGAATTATAATGAAGTTTGTGAGAAAACTCTTACCTCCCCCTCCTCCACCCCACGTGGGGCTCCAGGGGCAGGAAGGGCCACTGTGTCCTCTGAATTCTTAGAGAGCCGGGAGGAACCTTCAGCCAGGAAAGCTGCCCTTCTCTGTTCACAGGCCCAGCTAGCAGGGAGGTCCTGGGGAGCGACGCTGTCTTGGTTACTTTTCCCTGGTTGCTGAGACAAAACACCTAACACCCAAAATTAGGGAAGGAAAGATTTATTTAGCTTACAGTTTTTGGAGGTTTCAGTCCACAACCAGTTGGCTCCAATGCAGGGTAGCATGGCACTGGGGCAGCACTTCAAGGCAGCAGCCAGGCAAAAGCAGTCAGAGTAAAAGCAGGGCAAGAGCAAGCCTCTTCTCCTCCCTTATATTGTACACAGGACACCCTCTCCCTCCAGGGTGGGTGTAGCTTCACAAACATCCTTGCCTTCCTTTGCACAGGATGAGGTTATTTACAAAGTAAGACCCCTAGCTTCCTGCTGAATCTCTCAGCTAAACTTCTGACCTTCTCAGATTGACACAATGAACAGGTAACTGCTTGTGCTCTACACTCCAGGATGTAGAGCTGCTGCCTTACTTAAGCTTCTAGACTTCTCAAGTTGACGCAATGTATAAACTATAGCAGATGCTCTGCAACCTCCTCTTCACACCACACTGTTTTACTCTTGAGTGGCACAAGTCTTTACTTCTACTGAGTCCAGTGGCTCTTCCCAACTTCTGCATGCTAATGTAAGCAGTCTTCTCTTCCCTGAAGAAGGCACAATGGTCCATTATCAACATGAGCGCTTGGGCAGATAGGAAACTGATTTAACCTCCTACTGTGAAACTGCAAATGTGGTTTTATGTCCTGATGGTTAGGAAGTTGTGTCTGATGATAAATCAAGGAAAAGATACTGTTTGCTGAAAATCCACTTAGTGCCCTGAGGTTAGTTCCACATACCTTTCTTTGCTACATAGAACCACACCTCCTTAGAGAACAGGGTTTTTTCCTGGGGTTGGTTCTCGGGCAGTACAAGGTGATTTGGGTCTAAAAGAACAAGCTTAGAGCAAGTAGGTGGGGGATATGTCAAACAGGAAGGCAACTTCGTTGGTCTTTTGCTATAATTAACATCACTGAAATAGTTGGTAAGGTCTAAATATGTTCTATTGACTGACAGCATTGAATTAATGTTAATTTCCTGATTTTAGTAGGTTCTGCATAGTTATTTAAGAGAATATTTCATTTTTAGGAGATCAGTACTAAGTTAGAAGTTAAAGAGTGACTGACTCTGGAAGATGAAGTCACTGTGAGGTGGAGTAGCTGACACTGGCTGTCTGTATCCCCCATGCCTCCTGCCCTGACAAATCCCTAAATCTAATTGGGATAGAGAGGGCTCAAGGGCCTATTAAGAATCTGAAGCAGTGAAGTAGAACAAAGACACAGAGCTTATCCACCCAGAAATGATTGCTGGTGGGATCAGCACACCTGAGAGGGTTTTTTTTAAATGTAATTAATCCATTTAATCTACACTTTGAAATTTACTCTGAAAAAAGTGTACCTTGTATTCCCTTTCAGTACCGTGATGTTGCAAGCATTTTTTGATGTATTCTACACTTTTATGTTAAAATTCTTTAGTTTCCTTCAGTTATTCTCTAAAATAGTTTTTAAAAATCTGAAAAACTATTGAGTAAAAACATGTCTTCCCTACTTTTGCTATTTGCAAGTCAGCGCATACAATACCATACACATTTTCTATTTTAGAAATGTCATTCGTATTTTCCTTTGTATAAATAGTATATGTAAAACCGCTCCTGCGCTTTGCTCTTCATTTGCCGAGGTCTCAGGGAAAGCTCCACCACGGGCTCCTTAAGCACATCGCACCTTCTTCAAGCCGCCCAGCTCTCCGCTGCTGATGCACCGCAGTTCCCTCAGCTTAGTCTCATGGCGGCAGACAGATCTATTGTGTCTTATCATTGAAATTACAAGCAATGCTGAAGTGCACATTTGAATGTTAAGCACTTTCTTTTCCATAGATGTGAGTATAGCAATGGGATTGATTTCTAAAAAACAAAACAAAATGAAGCAAAACGCTTACCACTGTGTGTATGTATGGCTAATTTTATTGCCTTTTTTTTTTTTTTTTTTTGTCTTTTTGAGACAGGGTGTTGCCATGCAGTTCAGACAGGCCTTCAGCTCATTTTGTAGCCCAGGCTGGTCTTGAACTTGCAATGATCCTCTTGCCTCAGTCTCCCTAGTGCTGGGATTACAGGTGTGTGCCACCACGCCCAGCTTATTGCCTGATTGTTAACCTCAATGATTAACTAGTACTCATGCCCTCTGCCACATACCAGAGCCCTTGGTCCCTAAGCTTTATCCATAGTATGCTGTCAAACATGAAATTTTATCGATTTTTTCATGAAATGACCACTTCAAGTCAGTTTTATTGAATATTTCTCAAATATAAAGAGTTTGGAGACAAACATGTATACTTAGAGGTAGTAAAATGTTTAAATGTCTTCCTTAGTTGTCTTAAAATTTTCCTTCCGAAGGCCCTGCTTCTGCAGGTCCTAACACCCAGGTGCACTCCAAGAGGAAGCTCAGTCATCTACAGCTTGTTGACTAACAGTTGTTTACTTTGTTTTTCTAATCTAGCGAAGCCAGATTATGTTGAGGCAGGAAGCATATTTGTCCAGTGCCCTACCTGTCAAGTACAAGTGACAATGGTGTATCATTTCACCAATAAAAAAGTGTGAAAATTATGACACAGTTTCACTTTTCTGACATGTGTTTCTTTTTCCTGCTGGTTTTTCTCTCTTTTCCTTCCCTAGCCAGAATGGATACAGATCAGTAGTTGCACAAATATGAAGATAAATGACACATCACAGCAGTGGGGAAAAGAAAGCCTGGAAGACAAGTGTCTCTCAAGTCTTCTTGGAGCCCATGAGCCAGATTAAGACTGTCCTATAGTAGACTTATTTTTTTTTTTTTTTTGCGGCACCGGGGATTGAACTCACAACCTCGCGCCTGCCAGGGCAGGCGCTTAAGTTGATGAGCCAAGCTCCCAGCCCTAGTTTTTTGAGGCAGGGTCGCACTATGTAGCTCAGGCCAGCCTTGCGCTCGCGTTGTAGCCCAAGTGGGCCTCGAACTCACAACGCTCCACCTACCTCAGCCTCCCAAGTGCTGGGATTAAAGGCGTGCGCCACCACGCCCGGCTACTTATTTTTATAAAAATGAAATATGAGTAACTCACTGCTGACTGCCATATACCTTTATACCTTTGGCTTACGGCAGAAGGACCTGGCCAGGCAGCCCAGTGATTGTACTCTGAAACACTCCGCTGTATTCATGTTGAAGCCCAGCTTCCCACAAACTCCCTCCGGCCAGTTACTAAGTGCAACAGGGAAGTGGATATTCACAGAGGCCATGGGAGACCAGGACCCCTTCGATGGCTGAACTGAGCTCTGGGAACACTTTGTTCAGCTGAGCCTGTACCGCTAGATGGTCCGCAATACTTCTCTGTGCTTCTCCTTCCTCTGTGCCTGAGGGTTACACTTGCATGGTGGCCTGCTGATTCAGTGTCCTTTGCTGTTACAGGCCGTTGCCTGAGAGCACTGAAGTTTGCTTAGTGATTACTTCCAAGGACTCAAACTGGAATACGACCATGCTGCCAGTCTTTGCTGAACAAAATTTTTGCTGAATGAAAAATATAGCTAAATGGCAGTGTGTTAGTGTTTAAGTTTGATGCAGAGGTCGGTTTCCTCAATTTCTCAGTGACTGTGCCAGCATTTCACCACGTGGAAATCTGCTGATCAGCGCAAAGGGGCTGAGACTGGCATAACCGATCCTAGAAATACTTTAAGGTTTAATATTGTGGAATCAGGTGTTAAAAACAGAATCTGTGTAGAAGGAGAAAATGAAGCCTGTCCAATAAAACAAAAGGAAACAGGTCATGAGGATGAGAGTACTCAGCGTAGCTCTGATTTCTGGGCTGAGTTCACTGCCAACCGGGAGCTGTGCAGGTAGAGCGCACGCATGTGGTGCTCGTACAGGCGGAGAGCCATGTGCCCGCTGCTCCAGCCCATGAGACCCTGGAAGACGACGTCCTGAAGAGCCACGAGAGAGAGGAAAAGCCACCGGGCTGTTTGTCTGGATGACAGCAAAGAACAATGCCCACCGTAGTTCCAACTGCAGATCTGTTCACGCTACTGACTGTGGTAATAGAGTGGAGCAAGTCGGAGCTTATCAGAAGATTAGAGATCCAGAAGAGGAGGAGACAAAGAAGAACTTGTCATGCAGTCCCTGGTCAGACTTGAAAGAGACAAATTTTCCACTCATGGCTTATGAAGTAGGTCATCCAGTTATGACAATCAGGACTATGGTAGTTCAGTGTATTCAATGGACACAAAAAATCCTGGAATTGATTTTAGAGAAAGGTAAAATTTACATTTAGTCATGAACACTGTGGAAATAATTCAGAGAAAGTTTGTAGATCTTTTTGGATTCTAAATAAATATATAGTGTAACAGGTTAGGATGCCAAATGAAGGGGACATAACATTGGATCAGATCAAACTGGTTAACATGGGAATAGTAACCAGAGATTACGATTTCAGAAAGTCAGCCAAAGGGCTAGGGATGGCTCCAAGTTCTGCTAGCTGGTCTGACTCAAATTGGCCTATACTTTTTATTTATTTATTTATTTATTTTTGCGGCACCAGGTATTGAACTCACAGCCTTGCGCCTACCAAGGCAGGCGCTTAAGCCACTGAGCCAAACTCCCGGCCCTGGTTTTTTGAGGCAGGGTCGCACTATGTAGCTCAGGTCTGCCTTGCGCCGCGTTGTAGCCCAAGCTGGCCTCGAACTCACAACGCTCCGCCTACCTCAGCCTCCCGAGTGCTGGGATTAAAGGCGTGCGCCACCACGCCCGGCTTGGCCTATACTTAATGAAACTGAAATGTCAGGCCCTCCACAGTGTGGCTACAGGAAATTATCAAAACCTGGAGGATCGTGGGAAGCTGCAGGCGGTTTCCCATGAAAAACCTGAGCCTCCTTATCAGCAGGAGGAGACGGCTGCCTTTCTCCTGGGCTGTGAAACCTCACAGGACAGGTTTTGCAGCTGGTGGGGCTGTCTTTTGTATCTTCTCTATGGCAATTGGCTCCCTGCATACGTGGCAGGACTTGACTGGAAGGGAAGCGGGAACAGGCGGCGGGATTCGATCCCCATGGACACGCGGCTGTGGACGAGGTCACAGCTTGCCAGGAGCAAAGCCTGACCCTCAGAGATCTCCCGCCTTCGCCTTCTGACCACGGAGTCTGGCGTCTGTGGGACTGAGCGAGATGAGAGCTCTGGCAGCACCTTCCTCTCCTGCCTAAGGAGAAGTCTGCAGATCTGTGGAACAGAAGTCTGACTGAAGCACCAGAGCTGGTCCTCTCAGGACCTGGTCTGAGTCAGTGCGCAGTCCCCTAACCGGTCCGGAAGGGAGCCCGGATCCCCTCTGGGTGCAGCCACCGAGGCCACAGGTGCGGGGGATCTGCAGCCCCGCAGGAGGCCGCGCAGGGGGACCCCCGCTGCTGCTCCTCGGGGTGCAAGCAGCTCGGAGCACCCGCGCTGGGGACCGCGGGGTCCCTGCACCCACTCTCGGTGTGGAGGAGCGCGGACCAGAGATCCGGGGAGTCTCCTCGGGGCTCGGGCTTCTCACGAGAAGCTCAACCTTGTTGGAGAACCTTTGTTCCCTTAGTGGGTCAGACGCGTCTTGGGGGACACTTTCGAGATGCTTTCCCTCGTTTTAGCTTTGATATCTGTGTGGGATATGTCGCCGCGGACGTCGTGGGTGTTGGTTGGCTTGTCTGTTCTTTGTCTTTGCTGCTTAGGGTCATGTGACCCCGTTTACCGGGAGGCTCCCTTCACAAAACGTGAAACCAGCCGTGTTTCCTTGGAGGCTCGGTAAGGCTTCCCGGGTGACGCGGAGGGCATGTGTCTGCTCCTATTTTACCGGTTTGGGAAAATCGGTGGTCTGAGGCCCTTGAGAGGTGAAGACAGGTGAGGTCACCCCAGCCGCACCCTGAGGACTGAAATCCCGCGTCCCCGGGCTCGCTGACCTCGCACCCACACCTGCGGCCTAGAATCATTGTAATTATAGACCCTTTATTGTTAAATTATTTCCTGGTGATGCGTTTAGCTTCATTTTAAATTCTCCCAACTCGATTCTGTTTTTTTTTCTTTAAAGAAGCCCAGAATAGCACTTTAGATAACTCACATTTTGTAATATCTTTAGTTACTTTTTGCCAACAATCATAAATTTTCTGTCTATTCCTGAGGCTCAACAAGAGTCACATTGTTTTTCTTCCTGCTCTGGGACTGAACCCAGTGTCTTTGGGCTGAGCTGCATTCCCAGCCCTTTTTTAAGAGTTTGAAAATGTCTCACTTAGTCACTAAATTGTCCATGGTGGCCTCTAATTTGCTGTTCTCCTCCTCCAGCCTCCCACAGTGCTGGGAATAGAACAAGCACCCTACACCTGCCTCACCCTACTTTTGACACACCATTCTTAATTGCATTACCAGGAGCTTACATGACTTCCTCTGAATCAAATAGCAATGAATAATCTAGAAAGTGTTTGCTGTATTGTGCTTTATGTTAGGTAATGGGAAATTGTTTTCACAAAAAGGTTGTAAAACCAAAACACCCCTTTCATTCAAGAAAGTCATGGGTATATTAGGAAAACTAGCCCTTTCGCAAACTACAGTACAATATTATATTATTAATTTCATTTTAGAAATTGTATGGACATAGTCCAACAAAAAAAAAAAAGACAAAGAAAAAATATTTTCTGTGGTTAACTACCACAGTTGTGAGCCCTAATGTGTACAGTAGCAAAAACACAACCTTGTAGAAGCACTGTTTGAAAATGGGGCATTCACTTCTCTCGGTCACCTCTAAGATCATGTGCTTTGAGCCTGGAAAATATTGTTAGCAATTGTCAAAATGACCTTATTAGATATCACATTGCTTGAAATACGTATTCTGTCCAACCACCTGTATTGAATGGCTCCATTTTAAGAAACTAAGAGCTAAATTCTTCGTTTAAATAAACATAGAATCAGATTATTTTGTGCCTTTTTCATGGATAAAGAAAATAACAGTGTTGTGGGGAGTTCCAGTGCACTAACAAATGATGCGTGAAAATGGCAAAAATTTTTTCAGGTATCATTTATTTATTCATTTTCAATGGCATAAAATTCCAATTTTAAAGCTCAGTAAACATGGAGAGTCATAAAATGGTACTTAATATATGATGCAATCATTTGGTCAAAATTTATACTTTGACTTTTACTCCTCTAGATAGTCATTACATATTAACATAAAATGCAATGTGTTTATGACATTTTGAACTCTGTTACCCATTCACAGGCCTTCTCTGTATGAAAATGATACCTGGTATGTCTCTGATTTTCAAGTGGCCACATAAAGTTCTTTTGCCACTATTGTACTTATGAACTAATGAACAGTAGAAAATGTTCCATATTTTTCCAAATATAAAGAGCAAGCATCTCTGAAAAACAGACCTACAAATGGAAATCCTGATAAAAAAATGTGGATGCATTGGTTATTTAGATAAAATTTACCAAATTGTGGTCCTAATCCCCACAAGAACTTTGACAGTGAAATACCAGGTTCAAACTAACACATTTGATGCTGTTTGGAGGTTGGCAAAACAGAAGGTAAGAGTTCTGTGTCATTTCAGTTTTCCATGAGTTGTGTCAGCTGAGGGTTGCAATCCGCAGGGTTGTAGTCTGACCATGCATTCCAGCTACTTTGACTCTATTTTGCTTTATACACAGGATAGCAGAACTAAGATTTCTTTCAAAATCACTTACAGAAAAGATCAACAAAACAGTTTCCATGTATTTTTTTGTCCTCTGGACTGTGAAAATGTGCTCCAAGGCATCCATCTCTGTGAATCAGCACAAATGGGCTCAGAATTGCATAACCAAGGGACAAATATTCTTGAATATTTAACACCATAGAATCCATATTGAGAGAGGAACCCAAAAACATGGAAAAAGCACAATCTGCCCAATAAAAGACAAGAAAACAAACCATCAGAAGGAGAACACTTTGGGCAGCTTTGATCTCAGGGGGAGTTTTGTAGAGGAACTTGGAGCTCTGCAGGTGGAGAACACGCTGGTGGTGCTTGTTGAGAACAAATACCAGGTAGCCACTTGACCCACCCATGATGCCCTGAAACACAGCATCACGCAGGACCATCAGTGTGAGAAATGTCCATCTTATTATCCAGCCTTCAGGTAGAAAATAGCAATACTTGTCACCTTTAGCAATTTGCGATATGTTCACACTGTTGATGTTTATGACAGAAAATGGTAAGTTCAAGCTTATTAAGGAATTGAGAATCCAACAGAAGATAAATATGGGAAGGATGCGCCTTGGTGTCTTTAGCTCGAGCCTCCTCCACACCGAGTCTGTGGGGCTGATGGTGACAGCTTGAACCACTGTGAGGAGGCCGCTGGTGCAGATGGACAGGCCCCGGGCCACCCGCTCCATGTAAACAGCAATCTTACAGCCTGTGTCATGAAGGAAGTTTCTCTGTCCAAGAGCGGCTATTGTCTTAGGAACCCGTTTTGAAAAGAGCATGATGATGTTTGTAAAAGCCAAGTGGGTGAGAATAAGGTGTATAGATTTCATCTTGGTGCCTCCAAGGAGGAGAATGTAATTCACAAACACAAAGATATTTCCAACAATGCCAAATGCAGTTGGAGAGAAGAAGATTATTCCCTTGACAAGGTTCAAAACCATTTCTTACTCATACACAGGGCAGGTTGGGGCCAATAACACATCAGTAATGCTTATCTGTATCTGCAAAAAATAGTTCATCCCCCAGCAGTTTTCTGAAATATAAAGGACAGTCACAATATGTGTAATGATACAGATCTTTGGGACATGATTCCCTTTTTTATGTCATTCTCTGTGGTTGAGTCTGAGTACTCTTTTTTATTAACTTTATTTTATTTTAAAGATAGTAAAATCCAACAAAAGATAACAGAACAATCAAAACAAAGCAGTAGAACTGGCATAGAACTTCAAAGAGAGATACTATGAAAACAATAGCTACTGTATTGTATCTTGTTACTTTCAGAATAGTTGACCATTCCATCAGGCATAGCAAAAACAAACCAAAAACAAAACACAATAAAACCAATAAAAACAGGATATGAAATAAAGGAAAAACAAAGAAAGAAACGAAAATTAAAATTAAACAAAACAATGAGAACAATATTGGGGTTCGAAGACAAGACAGAGGACAATCCCACATATTTGCCACACTGCACAATGTCATCTACCCAAGAAATGCTCAGACTGTGGGCACCAGGCCTGCAAAATAACCTAACAATACGAGCACTTAGTTGCTTTATGTACCTTAGTTGCTATGAACTTAGACGGTCCTCTGAGCAAGCAGATTGCTTATGGGGGAGGTGGGTGGGTGGGTGGGGGAGAGGCCCTTGATTCATAGCCCGCGCGCCGGTAGGCCTATGGGGCACACATCTCTTTCTCTTCCTGGGGTTTGCGCAGTCACGCACACTCATCAGGGAGGCAGGTGGGGTTTCTCCTGGTTGCTGCCTCTTGGCCCAATGTGGAGTGTTCTCAAAAGGCACATCTTTCTCTTCCTGGGGTCCACGCGGTCGTGCACACTCACCAGGAAGGCAGGCGGGGTTTCTCTAGTCTGAGTACTCTCAAATGTCATCTTGAGGACCAGTATTCAAACATCTAAATTTCAACCCAGATATTTTTAGCTACGAGCAAAAGAAATCTGCTTGTGAAAAGCACTATGTATCTCATCAGTATTAAATATCAGCGTGTGTGGCATTCCCACCCTAAATTCCCATGGTGGGGTGGGCAGTACTATTCAGGAGCCTTTGTACTATTATCCAGGAAAGAATCAGGAGAGCTCTGGACTCCCCGTGAGAGACCTCAGGGACCTCTGTGTGAAGTCTGGATCTATTTTGGATGTGTTGATGTCTATTAAGGTGGGCTAGAAGGTGGGGAATAATTGGGGGTCATGTGTGCCATGAGATGAGAGCAGCTTATGAATTAGGCTCCCCGTAAATGGTTGCATGTAGCAAAACTTGTTGAGGTATCATAGCTATGGAAAAAGAGCACTCAAAGAGAGGGTCACAGTTGAACTTTCCAGCTATTGCAAGACCTTGGGAGAAATAACAATTTGCAGGATGCTTGAACTGGGCAATTTTTCCCACCAGATAACAATGGTGCTGCATTAGTTTTTGTCATCCACCATGATCTACACGCCTCAGGCCTGGATAGCATTTCACCTTTTGCCATCTAAAGGTTTCAATCCCATTTCTCACAGAGGCAGTTTATGTCAAACCATGGAAAGTTTCTCTAAGATGAAAGAACCCAGAATCTCTGACCTAGTTCCTAATTTGCTTGTGGGTTACATATTGTATTGGAATACGTTTGGATAGGCAGCCCTCTCTGGTTTTCTACCAAGTATTAAGCAAATCCCTTTGATTTCACTGTCCTAAAGTTCCACATCAGCATAAACTGTGTAGCTACAGTTTGTATACAGGTTTGGCAACATATAGCATCATGACTCTGTGGATATTGGTTATCTCCTTTCAAGCATTCTTTTTCTTAATAGACAAATGCCTGCATCAGTGTTTTAAGGAAAGATTCACAACCCTGAACATCTAGCACAATGAACTATGCTACAAGTTTTCTTAACAAGCAGAGGAGTATTAACTAATGAGCTCAAATACAAACTGATTGAATATGTAGTCAGAGACTTGAACTTGTTAAAAATGATCACACTCAGAATACTGCAAAGCTATGATGAACTCACCAGGTCTTTGATGGACTCACCAAATAGTTTCCTGGGTTTTTTTTCTTTCTTGTAATTTCCAATGAATTCCCATTTACTTCCAGTCTTCTCTTTGCCTTTCCAAATTACAAAACTCTGAATCAAATTTGGGATCTATCCTTGAGAAACCTAAGCAGTCACTTATTTTGTTTCTGAGAAAATAGAATGAAAAATATCAGAGGAGCCTCTCTCTGGTTGCCTTGGGAACGAGTACCACAGTGTATTCTAATAAACAGATTTTCCATTCAGGTTGATACTCAGTGTCCTGTCTAGGTCTCTGCACAGAGTTTGGGCAGAGAAGGACTCCCATTCTGAGCTCAGATTTTCTCAACTGAAATAATGGAACTATTGCTCATGGCTGCAAAATATCAGGAGAAAATTAAAGTGAGTTACCTTAGTTTGTACTGTCATAACCTGCCAAATTCATACTAGGATTTATCAAAGAACAATTATAGTTTTTACTAAAAATTTTCATAAAACCCCCATCAAAAAGTCATATAATATGTGTACTAGTATAGGGAAATTTTAAGAAACTATGCACAAAAAAACCCCTTCATATTAAACACAAATGATTGTAAAGAGTTAAAGACATAAAAAAAAAGACAATGCTGGTCCACCTTAGAATCCACAAATGCATCTAAAACGAGGTAAACAAATTTTATGAATGCTAATGATGCTGACAGAGTTAGAATACTGTTAAAATGGAAGGCTGAAGAAAACGGAGACTTCCCTAGCAATGTGAAAAGCCGCTCATTCATCCTAATTTCCGGAAGAATGCCAGGTGAGAGCCATGCTAAGGCACCCAGGTGCTCTCTGGTGATGCCACACTCTGCCAGCATTTCTGGGGTCACAGCTCCCGGAACTGGTTTCCTTCATCTTTCTGGCCATTAAAAACTCTAATGAAGAGTGAGTGTCCTAAGGCTCTTAGACCATTTTGTCAGCCCCCTTGCTTCGTCAAAAAGCGATTAAGACTTCGTCTTCTGAGGGAAATGTACCTGGCACAGGTGAGGAAAGGAAGATGGGTCAGGTGTACTCTCCAGGCAGTTGGGGTACACACGAGCTCTGAGCAGCTCCCCAAGTCCTATTTGTACCGTCAGGATTGCAGAACTCTGGGCTGCCAGGAGCTGACAGTGTCAGAGCTGTCGCTTTGTCAGGGAGAAGGAAACCTCTGCTGCACCTCAGCTCCCTGATGCACAACTTCCCCTCTCCCTCCACAATTACTGCTTTTGTTTGGCTCAGAAGTTACCTTGGGCTTAATTAGAGTTTAATTGCTTTCATAGAAGAAAGCAAGAATGAACAACCAGCAGTTTTCCTGTCTGGAGTTTACCACTTCCACACACATCTCTTCACAGTTCCAAGCTGTCGTCAGAGCAGGGACCCACTCCTGACACTCAGAATAGACCCCTGCACTTTCAAACACGGACACCACAGCCCTGGGACTCTGCATCCTGGATGAGTCCCAGCTGTGGACCAGCACAGGACAGCAGTCGCCTTGCTCTGCCTGCTCACAGTGGCAGTTCTGGGACATTGTCACCCATTTTCTTTATTCCTTGTTGATTAAACAAGAAGTGGGATCAAAACCTGGTTAGGCAAATACCCCTTTCAAGAGACTAGTCCTGGTGTATTACTTTCAAGGAAACTTTTATAATTCAAGCATACCCAGAATGCTGCTGCTTCTATCCATCATTCTATTGCCTCAGAAGATATTTCTGGTCACTGATGAAAAGGAATGTAATTAAATTGATCAAAGACAAAAATAACATCTCTTGTTCAGAAGCACAAGCAGCACAGGACTGGGAGCCGGGTTCTCCGTCACAGGTCTCCCTTCTTTTGCTGTGTGACGGTGTCATTATCTAGAGGTGCAACCACCACAAAATAGAAGCTCAATTTCTTGTGGCATAAATGAAACAATAGCCATTTCATATGGGCAGAACTTCCACTCCCTGAGATTGAATGTTAAAATGCAGGCACAGAGGGTTTGAGAAAGTTGCCCATGATATATGTGAGGGTAAATAGGAATGGAAAAAGGCAATAATTGATTCCCCTGGTTCACTAAGGAGCGCTGTCCTCTGTCACTTTTGTTAGAGTATGTTGTTTAGAAGATTGGATTTTTTCTGCCACTCTGCCTTTCTAGCAGCTGTGTAACACCCTTGCTAGTTCACACCCAGGAATGTTTTTCCATGCCCCGGAGCCCTCTAGATGTGTAGTCATGAAGCCAGACAGTGCATGTCTGGGGTCTCAGAGTCAGAACCCAACTTCCCTAGTCCTCTGTCCCACATGGCACAGTCATCCCCTCTAAAGCAAGATCTGACAATCTTAGTTCCTTTGACTGAAGAAAATTAACTAACATCAACAGTCACTGAATCACCAAGCAATTCAGGACAAACCCTGTGTGTAAAAGCAACTGTCAAATCCTCTTCCTTGAGGATAAGTTGTCATTTTTCTGGATAAAGTTTATTTAGTGGGTACCATCTGATTGGCTATAAGGATGCATTTCCCAACTATAGTTGTGTCTTTAGTGATCTTGTGTGACATGTGTCCCATTCTGTTGAATGCTTTATAAATAAAAATGTATTCCTCTTTTAATAAAGATTTTGTCAGACATCAGTAAATTTTAAGTATCTTTCCTCAATACACAGACAGTAAATAGCACGATTCAGATTTGAACCTGGAGAATCTGACCAGAAGGCTGAAGCCCCCTCACCACCTGCTATATCCTCTACTGCTGAAACCTTGGTGTCCTTCTGGGTCTGTCTGTCTTCCTATCTGTCTTGGAAGGGTGGCCCCAGTCTCTGCGTAGTTTACAGCTCTCCCAGAATCCATCATGGCCCAAATAGAGAAGTGGCATGTAATTAACGAGCTTGACACATCTTTCCAAATCCCGCCTCTCAGGGAGTGGACTGGTCACCGTCATCTCGGGACTCTCTGGAGGAGCATCTCTGGGATCAAGAATGTGCACCGACTAATGCTGTTCTCTGTTCTCACTCCATCTTTACCCTGTTTTCCTCAGTGGCTTCAAGCATGTAAAGAAGAAGCCCCAAATGTTGATTATTGGATGTTTCCAATGTCCTGCAAGGAAAAGTATGAACTGTTAGGGTGTTCCTTTGACACAGAAGGAAACTGAGGTTGACAACCATAATGTACTTGGCCTGAAGTCATATGACAATTGATGGAATATTATCATCAGAGCCTCTTCTCTTGTGCACTTAATAAATTAAAAATTGGGCACTGTTTGATAGGATCTTGACTTTTTTGTTTCATTTGACTTTTTTGGTTTGTTAGGTATCTTTGCTGCAGACAAAATTTAGGTGTTTATGATTGTAAATGTTATCATAGAATCAATCAGATTTTTATAAATATTCCTACCCCCTCTCACTAACATGAATGTTAGCTGCTATGGAATAAAAATTCTACATGACTTACTATAATTGTACGTCTTATGTGTTTTTTGCAGTATTACTGTATGCTTTGTATTCTTGCATCAGTCCATGCCACTTAAGCTTTTTCCACTTTTCAGTTATTGTTCACACAGCTGCAGTGAACACTGAACATGTCTCTTCGACTAACAAATCATTGTCATTTGCTTTTTTTTGTTTTTGTTTTTGGCTTTACAAGTGAGGGTTTTGCTATGTCATTCAGGCTGACCTTGAACTCACTTTGTAACCCAGGCTGGCCTTGAACTAGTAGTCATCCTCCTGTCTCAGCTTCCTGTGTGCTGGGATTACAGGCATGCACTGCCATGCCTGGCTTTGTATTTGCGTTTATACCCCATAGTTGGACTGATGGGTCTTAGGGTGGCTCGGTCACCAATATCTGAGGAACCTCTATGCTGTTGTTCATAATGGCTCTACTTGTTTTCATTCCTATCCACACTGGGTGAGGGCTTCCACTTTACAGATCTTCAAGAGCAGTTGTTACCTCCTGTCTTTTTGATAGTAGCTATTCAGATGTGGTGATATCTCATTATGGTTTTTATTTTCATTTCTCAGAGATTTAGTGAAGTTGAACATTTCTGTATCTTCCCCAGAAAGATGACTGAGGGACTATTGCCCATCTTAAACTTGTTTTATCTTGTTTATTGCTTGAATTTTTTTTTTGTTTTCATTTATCTGTTTTGGGCTTTTTTTGAGCCTACAGGGGATCAAACTCAGGTCCTCGCTTGCTGGTAAGTGCTCTTGGAGAGCTGTCCCCTAACCGTTGCTCCTGACATTTGTCATCATTATGCTCATTCTGGATGCTAACTCCAGTTAGGCAGGTGGTTTGCAGATATTGTGAGTCACTCTGCTTTCTTCACTCATTGGTCCTTTTCTCTGGCTGTGCCGAAGTCTTTTAGTTTGATAGAATTTCCTTAGTTTTTTATGTCTTCGAAACCTTTATCCACGGGAATGTTCTCAAATTTTACTTATGTTTTCTTCTGCTACTTTCATAATTTCTGCTCTAATATTTATGCCTTTAATACATTTTCTCTTGGTTTTTGAGCTGTGGGAGTTAAAAATCTAGTTTTATTTTTCTGCATATAGATATTCAGTTTTCCCAGCATACATCATTAAAATTATTGCCCTTTCTCTAATTCCTGTACTTTGTTAAAAAAAAAAAACTAAAACAGTTTACTGGAGATGAATGGGCTTCCTTCTAGAATCTCCTTTTTTTTTTTTTTGTACTGAGAATCAAACTCAGAACCTTGCACTTGCCAGGCAGGGACTCATGCCACTGAGCTCTATCCCCAGCCCCTAGAATATCCATTCTGATCCACTAGCATCTGTGTCTGTTTTTATGCCAATACCATGATGTTTTGACTATAGTCTTGCTGTCTGTTTTGAATTCACATAACATAATGCTTCTTGCTCTATTTTCCTAAGCTCAAGATTCCTTTGACTGTCTATTTAATTTTTTGAGAAATCTCCAGGCTGTTTTACATAATCACCATCACTATAGTAATTTATCTTCTCAACAACAACAACACACAAAAATTACAGAGGGTGATTTTTCCATCACCAAATATCATTTTTTCTCCATACTCTTACTAATGCATGTTTTCTTGAACTTTAGATAATACCCTTTCCTGCAGGTGTGAAGTGACATCTCACTGTGATTTTTATTTTTACTTCCCTTACATTTCTTTTTTAAAATGCCCTTTTCTGGACTTCCTCCAAGATGGCCGCCCAGATGACACCGTGACCGGGAGGCTCCCTGAATATACCATCAAAATGCCGGAATATAAACTAATATAATAACAGAGAGAAGGAAAAAAGAGGGAGATGGGTCCTCTGGACCCAAGAAGAATCTAAAACGAGAACTGTAGCCCACGGAAAGAGTAAAAGAATGAAATAAACAAAGGC